>JASAOP010002749.1:0-72933 GCA_030849055.1 Crithidia thermophila
GGTGCGCGACGTCAGCTGCGACTGGGAGTCGCAGCTGCGGTGGAGGATGGACGTGTCATAGGCGTCGGTGGAGAAGACGATGTTCACGTCATCCGGGTCGGCGGTGAACTTCCGCAGGTAGAAGGGCGTGCTCATGGGCGCAGCTGCTGATGCTGTTTCTTGATTATGCTATCCCGCTTGTCCTTTTCTGGTACCGTTGAATGAGTTCTGAGGTAGAGAACGAGGTGGGAAGGAAGTGAAGATGTGACCAAATCAAGTTTCAACCGCACAACGCGGACCTTTTTTTTTCCTTCAAAAAAGGATAAAAACAATAACAATAGTTGTGTGTAAGACGCATGACATGACGAAAGCAAAGTGAAGGTGCACAAAGAGGAAGTTGAAAAACGCAACAGATAAAGCCACCAGTTGCTGAGGAGGAAAAAACATAAACGAGTTTTTCAAGAGTGATCTTTCTGCTTCTGCGCGGTCATTGGGTTTTGTGTTCTTGTTGTTGTTGTTCACACATCATTATGGAAATCTCGATTACAGTTTCAAACTTATGCGACGGATGAGGACCCAAGTCTAGCGAACAACGCAACGCATCTAACTGTTCGTCTTCTCTGATTTTTCTTTTTTTTTTTTTGATAGCTCATCGATCCAAACAAGCCCTATACAAGACAACGCTGATCGTTCAGCGCAAACGCTTGCGCTTCACACAAAGTCGAGACGCCACCGTTGCCCGTTAAAAAAAGAGCTAAAAAAAAAAAGGCTCGGTTGTATTTTTAAAATAAAAAATAAAAGAACAAAAAAATAAACAAAAAAGAGAATGTGAGTGAAGCAGATAAAATCAAAATAATTAATGGGGCAGGGAAGGCTGGAACAAATAATGAACAAAAAAGAGTTACAAAAATCATACAAAAATTATGAACTTTTTGTGGGGTTGTCCTTCTTGTGACTCTTTCGAAGATTTTTTTGCTGAAAGTGCACGCAGACGAAAAGAGAACCAAAAAGAAACAAGTTGCAGCTCATCTGCAGCAGGTGGCCGGCAAAGATCTGCACAACGTACTGCGCCGCCGTCGTGCGGTCGCTCCGGTCGATGATGCGCTGCGCCACGTATTTGGCAAAAGCGTCCATCGCGAGTGCGGGAAAGATCGGCAGCACTCGCGATGGACGCCTTCGCTAACTACGTGGTGAGGCGCATTCTTGATCGGAGCGATCGCTTTAGGGCGGTGCGGCACGTCGTTACTCACTTTTCTGGTCGCCCGCTGCTGGTGCTTGCTGTTGTTTCGTATGAAAGCACTTTCAGCAATAATGATTACATTGAAAGAGCCGCAAGAAGGACAACCCCACAAAAAGCTCACAAAATGAGTATGATGCAATGCGGAGCAGAACAAGCAAACAATCTTTTTACTTTGTAAGAGGGCTGGTGATGCGGAAAAGCTTGTCTTGGATAGCTCTGGGGAAGCCGTGGAAGGAAGGGAAAAAGTGCGTGGCGTCACGTTTCTGGTAGCTCTGATCTGTAAAATTCTATATTTTCGGGGCTCTTAAACGTGCATAGGTGGCGGCGTTTGCGTGATTGTCTTTAAGCTGCGCAAGAGGTTTGTTCACGCATGTTAGACAAAGTGAGGGAGAACAAAAAGGTTGTGATCGAAGGAGAAACGGCAACAAAAAGCGGGGAGATAAAAACGAAGTAAATATTTGAAAAAGAAAAGAGAGCTTCAGGTTTCGCACGGTGCACTTGCAATTGCAATTCCACCATTTGCTGCCTTTCAACGTGGCGCGTTTCTTTCTTTTTTTTTTTTTACTTTGGCACACGAAAGCAGCAAGCGAGATGAGTAAGAGTGAGTCGCTCACTTGAACAACACCGTCCCTGCTCAACTCCTTTACACACTGACAATCGAACATGCGTGGGGCAGAAACACCGCGCTTCCCTACGGCGTTTACTTTGGTTTGCATCGCAAAAGTGCAAAAAAACGAAGCACGGAGATGCGCAGCTGTTTGCTGTCTCAGCGGTCATATGGCGAACTCAAACGATTGCACGAGAAAGCTATTCACCAAAAGGCGATCTAGAGGCACCGATAAGGTCGTCAGTTGGAAACTTCACTTGCGTCTTTTGTGTTTTTGCATTTCTCTGTTTTGTCTTTTCCGTTTTAAGTTGAACAGCGACGTCGACAACGCTACAAAGTCTTGATAGCTAGTAAAACAAAAAAAAGGAAGGAAACCGGGGAAACTAAACATAATGTTCGCGAAACAAAAGGCTATGAATAAAAAGAAAGAGAAAAATAAGAAAGAGACTATCTAAACAAAAGAAGGATAAGAAGGAAAACACGCTGCGTTTGTGGCGCGCAGCATCAAAGCCAGTGAAGACAAATGAAGTGTTGGTATTTCTTTTTTATCCTCGCAAACATTCTTCAAGCAAGCCAGAGGGCAGGAGCGAGGGGGGCAAAAACACTTTTAAGATTTCACACTCCCTGCCATACACTCTAAAACACGCCAAAACAAAAGAAAAAAAGGGGGGCGCGCAGCAAAACTCCGCCACCACCATCCCCTAGCGCCTCCACACCCACACACTGTTCAGCGTTGTGCGATACATATTTACAGCGCCCCGGTGAAAGGAGGACGGAACTGCTGCTGCTGCTGCAGGTGGCGGCGAGCAGCGGGGGACGGCCCGTAGACCGGACCGCTGTCCTCCGCCTCCGCCTCCCCGCTGCCGCTTGACCGGCTGCCCAAAATGGGGAACTTGAAGTAGTCTGCCGGCGGGACCTGTGCAGAGACGGCGGCCGCGGTCACGTTGCCCTGCGCCGTCGGCGTGCTGCGGAGGTGCGCGTTGGCATCGTAGAAGCGCTGCATCGCCTCCGCGGCGGTGACCGGCGTGGGGCTGACCACCGCCTGCGTCTCGTAGGGGCGATGGCGGAAGCTGTTGGCCACGACGGCCGTCACCTGCGGTGCCTCGATCCGGTATGAGGAGGAGCGCTGCGGCACTGCCTGGGCGATCTGCGGGTGGACGCCGACGGTGACAGCGCTGCCGCCGTACAGGTTGGCGGTGCTGTGGTGGTTAACGTACGAGCTGCGGCGCTGCTGCTGCTGCTGAGACTGGGGCTGCGGCTGCTGCTGCTGCTGGTGGTGGTGGTGTGCGTTGCCGGCCGCGCCGTGGCTCTGGCCCGGCCGCTTCGCCTTCAGCTTCGACTCGATCTTTGCCGCGAAGGGGCAGCCAACGAGGGCCGGGCGCAGGCGGTCCTCCACCCGCTTCATCTCCATGGCGTTCGTCGTCGCCTCGATCACGGACTGCACGACGAAGTTGCCGTAGCTGTCCGACACCAGCTCCTTCAGCGCAGCCGGGTTGAAGATGAGCTCGTCGAGCAGCAGGCGCCGCACCGCCGGCACCCCGCCGCAGACCCGCACCACCTTCTCGACGACGTTGCTGGCAAACTTATCGCAGCTCATCTGCAGCAGGTGGCCGGCGAAGAGCTGCACGACGTACTGCGCCGCCGTCGTGCGGTCGCTGTGCTCAATGGCGCACTGCACCATGTAATTTGCGAACGCGTCCATCGAGAGCGCCGCGAACTTGGGCAGCAGCTCGTGCACCAGCGCGGACTTCTGCTCCACGTCGCTGCGCTCGAAGACGCGCATGAGGGAGATGCAGCCCTGCTGCGTCGCGGCGAGGTAGCCGGCGTTGGCGGCCAGCACGTCGACGACCGGCCAGAGGTCGACCAGGCGGCGCTCAAAGAGGGACTGCAGGGTCAGGCGGGTGTGCTGCGAGGTGGTGCAGATGTTCAGAATCACGGAGGGGTACATGGCGGCGATCAGCTCCTCCGTCTGCTCCGGCGTGCAGGCCTCCACCAGGGTGCGCAGCACGTGGCAGCCTTGCGCGTCCACCGCGATATCGCCGAGGCTCTGACACACCTCCGCGACGACAGGGCAGAGCACCTCCTCCCGCTCCGTCTCGAGGGCCGCCACGAGCAGCGCCTTCCCCTGCGGCGTGCACGCCGCCTCCACCACGCGGCCCACGCACGTGTGCATAAACGCAGCGACCACCTCGTCCTCGGGCGTGGCGCTCGGCGTAAAGGCCACCGCCGGCCGCGCCATCGGCACCGGCGATCGGTGGCTGCCGCGCGACGCGACGGACACGTGCATCGCGTACGGGTCCGTCGCCCGCGTCGGCCCGCTCCCCTCCGGACCGCCGAGGGACAGCACCGGGACGTCGCTGATGGAGCGCAGGTGGGTGCCGCGGTCGCCGCTGGCCATGTTCGGGTAGACCGCGTCCGACAGCCCAGACGGCAGCGACGCCTCCAGATCGCTGCTGTAGGCCACCGACGGAGCCGCGTGATCGAACTTGTTCACGTTGGCGCTGTAGACCGCCTGCGGTGCGACAACGTTCTCGCTGTTCATCGACCTCGCCGGCACGCTGCTGTAGCTGACAGAGCTGTTGTTGTTCGTCTGGGGCACGGCCGGGGTGTTGCGCGGCGGGCTGATGAAGGTGGCGTGCACGGACGCGGCGGTCGTGGAGGCCTTAGCGGAGGAGCGGTGCAGCGGTGGCGCGGCGCCCTTCTTGAGAGAGATGCTGCGCCAGTCGGACGCGTTGTTGCGACCCAGGTCACGCAGGCCCGTTTGCGTGGACATGTGTAAATCTCTTATCTTGTTATTTTGCTTGGGAATTGTTTGAGGAGTGTCCACGGCGGTTGTCTCTTTTTCTAAAATAAAAAAAGCACCACAGAGGAACAGAAAACGCACAGGAAAAAAATTGAAAACAAGGTATGAACTGAGGCTATCTAAAAAAAAAAAGGTGAATTGTTTGGAACCCGAACTGAGAATAAGGAAAAGGGGTGAGAAAAAAAGATCTAAAAGGGTACGCTATGATCTATCGTCAAGCGAGGAAAAGGGGAAAACAACGAAAAACGACCACAATCTTATTTTGACAACTAAATGTGTATAAAAGTCAACCGTGGAGTAATCTACGTGAACAAGAAAAATTCAAAAATAGAAAAAAAAAGAAGTTTTTGTATCCGTGCTTGCAAAGGCAAAAAAAAAAACGAAATAAGCGAAGAACAGAGAAAGTTGAGGGGAAAAAAAAACGGATACGCCAAATCTAAAGGCGTTCGGGATGGCACACGGAGAGGATAAGAATGATAACAAAAAAAAAAAAAGAATCAGAAGTTGCAAGAAAAACCTTGAACCTCAGAATAGTCTAAACTTCTTTTTTGTTGTTGAACTTTTTTCCTCGATCGTTAATGTGCGTGTCCGCGTTAGCGTCGCTCTGATCTACTTTCGTTCAATTTTTTCAACGCAAGGAATGTTGAAAAAAGAAAAAGATTTTTTTAGATTTCACGGCTTTAAGGTGGGTGAGAGGGATGGGAGAAAAAAAAAAGGTCTAGCTTTTGTCTTTCAAACAGCTGTGTGTGTGAAGAACAAACAGTGATCCACTCAAAGTACTTGAGAAGGTCTAATAGAGAGAGAACGAAAACAAAAGGAAACAATTAAAGGAAAAGTCTAGGGATCTAAAATCTAGAAATTAGAAGTTTAAGCGTGAAGAAAACTAAGGAACAATTGAGGCTTTTTGTGGCGAGTATGTCAGAAAAAATGAGGATGCACGCAAGAGAAGACATTAGACGGTAGAAGAAGACGAAGTGGAAAAGCAAAGCTGAGTGCGTTGTGAGAGATCTCCCGATAGCAGCACAAGAAAAAAAAACCTTGAAAAGCAACGCAAGTGAGGGCTGTCGTAAAGTGCGCTGGAAAGCGTCTGCTCTTCCCATTTTTTTAACGCGTTGATGAAGTCAGGACGACATCTGCACATTTGCATTCCCTGAGAAATGTATGTCGCAAAGGTTAAGCACTTCAAGCTTTACGCACACACATTAATGTCACTCGGAGAAATGTCCACGCGCTACCCAACGAAGGACGCGCGTCCGTTCAGTTTTTTTTTTTCTGTTTTCGGCACCGAAACAAGGAGGCTGCAAAAAACTAGTCTGGTTTTTTTTCTTCTTCTTCCGATTTGCGTAAATTAACTTCTTTTCTTAGTTGCTGCGGTGTGAACCAACAGTTGCAGGGGATCAGACGGTTCAGCACCGTGAGCGCCTCTCTGCCTTACATACTTTACTCGATTTTCTTAACTTACCACTCACGATTAACGTTTCGCCGACCCTCACCAAAAGAAGCTCTTTAAAAGCTCGTAAGCATCCTCTGTTACTCCAGCTCAGCTGTGCTCGCCGTGCCCATGCAGCGCCTCCTCGCAGTCGTGTATCATCGCCTGGCAGACGTACACGGCGTCCGACAGCACCGCCCAGCAGTCATTCAGATTCAGCGCGGACGGCGGCGCCACGTACGCCGCACACGTCTCCGACTCCGCCGTGGCTCCGTCGCGCAGCTGATACGCGTTGCCGCGACGGGATGGCAGCTGCTGATAGCGGAAGTACAGGACCTGCCCGTTGGCGCTGGCCGCCACGTGGACCTGCTGCGGCAGCGCCCACTCCTCCCGCAGCGTCGGGTCCACGACGTAGTGCCCTGTGGGAGAGATGAGCAGCACACACAGCAGCGGCAGCTGGGTCCACGACACGGGCCGGCGGTAAGGCTGCGAGCGGTCCACCTCCACCGACACCCCCGCCCCATCGCCAGGCGCTTTGTGCAGCGTGACGGCCGGCAGCTGGATTGACCGCAGCGCGGCGTGGACGGCGTAGGCGATGGAGGCGAACAAGTTGCCGCCGCTGCACTGCAGCACGTGCACGTCCACGTGAATGCGGAAGCCAAAGTCCTCGCCGATGTACAACTCCGTCGCGGGGAAGCCGCTCGCCAGGTTCGCCTCCCCACCCGCGCCACCAGCACCGCCAGCGGCAGCGGAGGCAGCAGAGGACGAGGTGACGGCAGCGCCTTCCTCCGCGGCGTCCGTCTCCGCTTCCGGCACCACCTCCGCCTCCGCGACGCCCTGCTGCTCCTGCACCTGCACCTGCGCCGCCCCAAAGACCTGTCGGATCGTGGAGGCCAAGAAAGCCAAGTAGTCGCGGCGGTAGCGGCCCACACTGCGGCCACCCACCGCACTCGCATAGGCGTCCAGCACGTGCGGCACGGCGTCGATGGTGATGTGCAGCTGACCACGCCCACTGTCACTCACCGCAGCCGCACCAGCCGCAGCCTCCCCAGCCGTGGACGAGGTGACGGTGGGGGTGGCGCAGCCGTCCACCACAGACGGGGTGGCAGCCGCCAGCACCACCGTGCCGCTCGCGTTCACCTCCACGTAGCTGCCGTTGTACGATTCCTGCGCCTCCCCGCCGCCGCCCCCTTCGCCGCTGCCGGCGGTGCTGCGGATGGCAGAGGTGATGCCGGCGGAGGGGCAGGGGCGCGGCACAACGTGGACCGGGCGGCGCTGCAGCAGCGTGCGGCCGTCTTCGCGGGTGTCGTTGGCCACGCCGTCCTGCACCGCCCGCACCTCAGCAAGACTGATCGACGCGGTTGCCAGCGACATGACGACGAATTCGGTCGGAGACTATAATGAAGCGTGTTGAACACACACACACACACACAAGAAAAGCGACGATGTTTGTCTGATGCACCGGTTTGGGTAGCGAGAGGTCTGCAACACGATGAGAATGATCGCTGCAGAAAAGGAAAAATGAAATTGAGATGCAAGTTTCGCTTAGGGAAAAGAAAAGGGTAAAACAAAAAGTAGATGAAGTTGCAAATAACATTATCGCGTTGTTGTGCGTGTTAAAAAAAAAAAGCATTTCCATGTTGTTTTTTTTTTTTTTTTTTTGATCAAGAGAATTGGTAATAACTCCCCATGCTTGCCATCGAAGGCAAGACACAAAAGAAGCAATTACAAATCCTTGCAAGGATGACAAATATCAAGTGAACATCCACTCCTCCCTCTCTCTCGGGAGCTTGTGGCGTGTTGAAAACCCTTCAATGCTCTACGCTTTAAGCTAGTACCTTTTTTTTTCTTCCTTGCAGAGCAAGCTGCAACTCTAGCTGTCGTACAGCAGTCACAAATAATCTGTGTTGCCCAGCATATTTTGGTTTTTCACACCTATAAAATGTTGTTGTTGTTGTTGTTGTTTTCGGCAATTGATGGTTAGTTGGCAGCTCCAAGGCCATTGCAATGATAATGAACAATAGAAGAAGAAAGAAAAAAGAAACAGACACTGCGAGGTACAGCGCTCCAATCGCGCACAAAGCAACATAATCGGAAAAAAAAAGTCTGCTAGTTTCGTTACAAACAAAATGCATAATTCAACACCAGCGGCACAGTCTTTCACTCACCTTTTTGAAGATCAGAGCCTCGCGTGCGACGAACACAGCACGCAAGAACAAAAAAAAGTTCAGAATCGTTGAATTCTGACGTGCACTTCATCACCAAAACGAAGATCTACCTTTTTGAAAAGGTTCGTCATCCTACAACAAACGCGCAATTACCGGAGGCACTTGAAAATGTGAAGCCCATTAATGCATACCGGCGTCACTGCGACACAGCGACATAGAACTTCTTAAGAAGCGACAGCAGAAGAAACTACACCAACGCTACAGAAAAAAAAAACCTTCCCAGCACACATATACACACACACGCACAAAAAAAAAAGTAAAAAAACGTTACAGCTTGCCCGACTTCTGGAGCATGTTGAGCTTCTCACCGATGCCGTAGGCGATGGTCTGCGTGTTGGAGCGAATACGGATGACCCCACTCACCAGGCCCTTCCCGTCGCTCTCGACGCTCACGTTGGCCAGCGCGTCCTCGCCAAACGCCGTCTGCGCGTAAAGGTTGCACGACACGTAGGCGCAGCGCTCCTCCTCGTCGGAGGTGGGCAGCTGGTCCAGCTCCGGGTCGTGCTCCTCCTGCTGCTCCACCTCGTACGGCTCCAGCAGCTGCATGTTCAGCTCCTTCACCACGTAGCGCACAAAGCTCGGCAGGTCGCGCTTTGTCGTCGACACGGCGATCTTGTTCTCCCAGTCAAAGATGCCCCACTTCTCGCGGAACTCGGCCGACGAGCACGGGCCCGGGTGGATGTAGTTCATGATGTCGACGTGGATGTCGTTGAGAATGAAGCTGCAGCGCTGGTTGTTCGGGGCGTCGTAGAGCACCGTGCCGTAGATCACGCCCGTCTCGGTGGCGCTGACCTTCAGCGAGGTGCGCACGTTCAGCGACTCGTGCGGGTTCAGCGTGTACGTCTGCGGACGCTCGCACAGCTTCATGCCGCCGAGCGAGACAAGCTCGATGGTGAGGTTGGACAGCTGCTGCGAGGTGCAGTTCACCAGCAGCCAGTCCACCGCCACGTCGAACTGGTTCACCGTGATGCTCGCCTCACAGTAGACGGGGTCGTTGAAGCCGGAGAGCGGCGTCGTGTCCTCCAGCTTCTTCAGAAAGCGCTCCGCCTTGCGCTCACTCGTCTCCTCCTTGGCGCCGGGACCGGCAGCACCGGCGGCGGCCTCGAGCTCGTAGACAGCGTCCTTCCCCTCGCTCAGCTGCGAGAAGACGACCGGGGCGTCGATGGCGCAAAGCTGCACCCCGCCCTTGGCAGCAGCCGCAGCCGCAGCGGCATCCGCACCACCACCACTGCCGCTGCCAGCGCTGCCCTTCGACTCCCGCTCCTCTGCGCGTCCGAGGGCGGTGGTGGAGGCCTGCAGCACGTCGATCATGAAGGTTGTCTGCGGGTTCGACAGCAGCGAAATGTTCAGGCGGAGGTGCTCGTGGGTGTCGACGTCCACCGGGTACGCGCTGCCGGCCTCGGTGCCGTAGCGCAGCATCTCTCGCAGGATCGCCAGCGCGTCGGACTGGGCCGCGTTGCGGGTGGCGGCGTCCACCGCCGTCTTGCCGACGCCGGTGAAGAGCTGCACGACCAACTTCGTCAGCGTGCTGGCCAGGGCGGCGGCGAGGAAGTAGTCGCCCTTCAGCAGCGCCTGCCGCAGCCCGCTCGAGCTCACGTCCGCGTTCACGGCGGCTTCGGTGTCGGCAGCGGGCGGGGCAGGGGAGGCGGAGGCGGTGGTGTACGTCGTCACGTACGTGCCGTCCTCCCGCACCGTCGTGACGGCGCGGAGGTTCGCCTGGGCGTTGGTCGCGTTAGCTGCCGCAGCCGCCGCGGCCGTGGTGAGGTTGGCAGCGTCGAGCACGGCCACCTTCGGTGCCTCGAAGGGCAGCGGCGCCACCGCCGCCTTGAGGGTCTCGAAGGTCTGCAGCACCTCCTCGGGCGTGCCGGCGTAGGTGCCGAACATCCACAACGTCGTCCGCATCACCGCGCTCGACGTCATCATTGGGAAGATGTCGGCCAGCTTGCGCAGCGTGTCGCGGCGCAGCTCCGGCTGGGACAGCAGCACCTCCTTGATGAGGGTGATGACCTCCTTGCTGGTGCTGGACGAGTCGCAGACGTAGTCGAGCAGCACCGGCAGCATCGACGGCGCCGACGGCGGGTGGCGCAGCAGGGCGGTGTTCATGGCCTTGATGATGAGCAGGCGGTACGACATGGACACGTTGCTGTCCTCCACCTCGGAGTCCATGCGGCTGGCACGCAGCAGCTCCTTCTTCATCGCCTGCATGAACGTCTCGGCGTTGCGGCGGGTGACGAGCTCGACCGACAACTCAATGATGCGCTCGCGGATCGCCATCGTGCCGTCCTGCAGCACGCTGAGGATGTCCAGCAGGCAGTCCTGCAGCACCTGCAGGTACGGGCCCCGCATCTGGTTGAGCTGCTCCACCACAATCAGGCGGACGCTGTTGTCGGAGTGCGACTTGATGAGGTCGACGTAGGTCAGCGTCGCCTGCCGGATCGCCGTCGGCGACGACGAGAGGCTGAGCAGCGTGCCAGCGCACTGGAAGCGCACGGCGGCACTCTTGCTCTGCAGCACCGAGAAGAGCACCGGGACGTAGCGAGCCTTCTCGTACGGGTTGGCGCGGATCATTTGCTGGCAGAAGTCCACCACCGACATCAAGAAGGGGCCGTCCACGGAGGCCAGATTGTGGGAATCGCGGAAGTCGCTCAGGTAACTCGCGGCGCGGTCCGGCGCGAAGGCGGCGAGGAAGTCGAGCCCGTTGCGGCTGGTGGACACGTCCGTTTCCTGACGGATGGCCGCCTCGACCAGCTCCGGTGCGTCGGGCAGCAGCTTCGGGAACTTCTTGAAGATGTAGTGCACGGCGAGGACAGCGTTGCGACGCACGTAGGCGACCTTGTGGGAGAGGTTCTGCACCACGGCCGACACGAGCGGCTCCACCAGCTCCACCTCGTTCACCTTGCAGAGGAAGCGGAGGGTGAGACCACGCACGTACTCGTTCGGGTGCAGCAGGTCGTTGCGCAGGAAGCTGCAAATGAGAATGATGACGGGCAGAAGGCCGTTGGCGTCGCGCTTGTCGATCACCTCCCAGAAGTACAGCACGAGCTTCTTGATGAGGTGGTCGTCGATGGGGGTGATGTAGCGAATCACCGTCATGATGAGGTGGTTCTGCGGCTCGCCGTTGACGTGAAGGCGGATGATGGCCTTGAGCGCCTCCGCGCGGGCCTGCATGTCGCCCTTCTCGAGCGCGTCCTTGATCTCCTTCGAGGACATGGCGCTGACCACCTTGTCCACCCCCACCAGCAGGGTGCTGCTCTCCTCCTGACTTGACACAACAATATCAGCCATCTTGACGCAGATTTGACACAAATGTGTAATTGCGTGTTGGTATGAATGTAGGTCTGTCTATCTGCCCAGTAGAGAGAGAAAAAGGTAGATACTAAGCAAGTGGACGACGAGCTAAAAGTATTGAGTTGTCGTTAAGTGAAAGGGAAACTAAAAAATTGAAGTGACGCACACAGACACACACTCATACACACACAGAGAGAGAGATGAGTGTTGAATGCAAGTGACGTCAGTACAAAACTCTAATCTGAATGAAAAGAAAGGAGCAGGATGTAGAAGGTGCGTGAATGCAAGCGGATGTGCGTGATGCTGGGAAAACGTCTCGTCGATCAAAAATTTTCATCTTTTTCTTTTTCTTGTTGACCATGTGTTGCCAATGGAGTTGCTCACAAGCTTACCTCGGACTGTTGGAGTCAATTGCAACAACGACTTCAGAAAGATGTTTGCCAGGGGCAAAAAGGAAATGCTTAGCAGTCTTTTCTGCAAATAGCGTTTGTCATCTAACAGAATTCAACAGCCTCTTCGACTGTGTATAGCTCTGCATTTGAGATCTTTCTTCTATACAGACAAAAAAAAAAAAAGATAGGAGCAGTGTATTGGGCTGAGTTGCACCGTAAAAAAAAAAAAGAAGGATGGTGATAGAAGGATGAGACCGAGAACAAAAAAAAAAGGAATTAAAAATACTCAATTTCGATGCGCACTCTCAAAAAGGAAATGATTAAAGAAGAAGAGTGGACGGCAAATGAGAACAAAAAAGAGAATATGTGAAGTGTTAAAAAAGGCCCACAAGAGACTTGCGTGCCAATATGGACAGAAAAAAAAGTAGACAAAAGGGAAAAGTGTAACAAAGCAAAAAGAAATCAAATACAATTTAGAATGCGACAAGCTATTGCATTGTGCAAATGCTGCGTTTCGCAGAAACGATAATGCAGACGCTTTTTTTGCTCAGAACGGCTGTCACTGCAATGATGGATGCACGACCAACTCCGCACGACAACGGCGCTGCCGCCACGAGTTATGTGTTCTCGTTCTCATGGCGACGGAGCCGCCATCGCGCACAGACAGTGCACCACACACGGCATCGTCGGCCGCTCAGCGAAAGGTGTCCGCAGCATCGTCCTCGCGAGGTCCAGAATGCTGGACACGACTTCATCCATGCCTTGCGGTGGGCAACCCATCAGCGGAACGCCATTCGTGGTGAAGGTTGGAAGGCTACCGGTGGCCAGGTAGACAAAGGTGATGCCGAGGCTCCACACATCGCGGGCGGTTGGGATGTCCCACCCGGCGTGGTCGACCCGCGACTCGGGCGAGAGGAACTCCGCCGTGCCGATCATGCGGTCTGCCATGTCGCCATCGTCGACCGCAGCGCTCAAGCCAAAGTCGGTCAGCCACACCCGTGGTGGATTGGCGTCGTATTCGCAAAGCTTCACAATGAAATTAGAAGGCTTCACGTCGCGGTGCACGACGTTGGCCGCGTGCAGGTGCATCAGCGCCATCGCGCACTGCGCGCAGATGGACAGCAAGTAGGACGATGGCAGGCGCCCGCCATGGCGCACGAACGCGTAGCTGTGCAGACTTTCGTCGCCCGCCACCATGCTGAGGTACACGGAGCCGGTGCGGGAGTCGAACCAGGCTTCGGTGATGGGCAGAATGTACGGTGACGCCTGCGCCGCACGGCTGAGCGCCACCTCCCGCCCAGCCTTCGCGATGATGGCCAACGTGGCCCATAAACCGCGACTGCGTCGGGGGGCGAGGCGTTTTACTGCCATGCGGCGCCACAGGAAGTGGCTAACGTAGCGGAAGGCGAGGGTGACCTCCCCGTAGGCACCCCATCCGAGTACGTGCGAGGTGAAGACGAAGTGCGGCATCTCGTCAACATGCTGCTGGGCAAGGCCGGCTTCGTCAAGGGCGTTCGCCACTTCTGCAGCATAGACGAGCGGCGAGTTCTCCACGATGGCGATTGTCTGCACAACATTTCCGGTACGAATGTAGCGCAAACAATGGACCATAGACATGTGTTCCGCCTCCTCCGACTCCGCCGCTTTAGCCTGTTGATGAAATGCGCTGTTAATGACGGGACTGTTCGCTGCTATTGCAAAAGCGAGAGCCGCCGTTTTAACCTTGCTCGATTGTTTTCTGGTGTCGGGTAGGAGCGTAAAGGCCAGCAAGAAAAAGTAGCAGGTGATTAGAAAACAACAACTGCAGCGGGCTTTGTGGACGCAAAGAGTTGAAGGATCTGTTGACGACGATGGCTGAAGATCGAATGCGCGGTCCTTGTGGAGTTTGTGGGAGAAAGTCTTATTGTTTTGTTTGTTGTTGT
Source organism: Crithidia thermophila (assembly GCA_030849055.1). Lineage (NCBI taxonomy): Eukaryota > Euglenozoa > Kinetoplastea > Trypanosomatida > Trypanosomatidae > Crithidia > Crithidia thermophila. The sequence goes on from JASAOP010002749.1 coordinate 13,889, forward strand.
TGTTGTTTGTTGCGTGCCTTAAAATGAAGTTTTTGATTGAGAAGCAATGGAACAAAAGAAAGAAGAAGAGAAAAAAGAAAAATGTCATAGCTTAAAAGAAAACGCTTGCCGTGACTCGTCACAGCACGGCGCCAACGATGTCAGAGACGCGGCACGAACAACTGTGAAAAACTGATTCAAAAAGCAGCGCTACATTTAGTCCTTTAGCACTACTGATACTTCATTTTTCACAAAGTACCACAGTATCAGAGAACCCTCATCGCACTCGTTTAAAACAAGCTTCACGCTACAAATGGACTAACCTTTGCGTATCCTTGCTCTAGACAACGTGATTGGGTCGTGACTTGAGGGCGACGAATCAACTTTTGACCACGAACACATTTGAATACCTTTCTTTTTCTTTTTTCTTCACTCGCTTCACTCTTTTTTCAATGTGGAGAAGAATAGTGCCACGGCGTGCTTCGGGTGCACGAACCTGGCTTTATTATGTGTGAGAAAAGCGCAGTCACAAATGGCATTAACGGCTAAAACCACTCTAAGCTGCGCCGCGACGACGACAACAACAAAAAAATTAAAAACGCAAAGTCCGGAAGCACTGAATTCTTGCACGTGCACAGGCAACCCAACGTCGCCCTCACATGTACATGCTCTGGAGGAAGTCGCGGTAGCGATACCCGCACTCGCCACGGCGCCACGCCTGGAAGCACGTGTCAGCGTTGGCTGTCACGGCCGTCACGCCACCACGCGTGATCTCCTCGCCCGAGGTACCCTTCACGATGACGAGTCGCGGCAGCGGCACGAGGGGCCGAATCATCAGCCCCGCATCACGCGCCACCCACGTCGCGCCGTCGCGGTGGGTGCAGTGGAAGAAGCCCAGCGACCGCGTCACGTCCATCATCTCCTTCCCCGCCATCGACAGCGCCACCACGACGAAGTCCGGCGTGTGCCGCTTGTGGAAAATCTGCAGCTTCCGCATGAAGGCCAGGGAGCGCTCCGACTCGGTGAAGAAGAGGAGGCCGACGAGGCGGCCCTGCAGCACCTCGCGCTCGCAGAAGGCGCCGCTCGGGGTGTGCAGGCGGTCCATGTTCTTGAGGTAGTCGTTCATGATCTCGTCATGCTGGAAAGGGACGATGCGCTGGTCCATCGTCTTCAGCTCCTCGCGCTGCTCCGCCAGGCGGGTGGCGCCGTCGCCGCCAAAGGCGCGACTGTCCGGGTCGCGCGGCTTCAGCGTGGCGTCCGTCATGAGCCGCAGCAGCCGTGTCATCGAAAGCTGCTTGCGGTCGACCATCGAGAACTCGCCGGAGCCGAAGGCGTGCTGCATCGTGGCGCGCTCCAGCGTGTCGGGCATGGCGCGGCCGCGGTCGCCGCCCAGCCAGTTCCGGTGATCCGGGCTGGTCGCGTTCTTCTCCCCCGCCGCGTCGCTCTTGGCCCCGTCGTCGATGGGCGAGGAGGAGTGGGAGACGCGCTTTGGGTTGTGCGGCAGGGAGCCGTGCTCGGCACCGCGCAGGCTGGCCTGGCTAAAGTCCATCTGCGGGGGCGGGCGGTTCAGATACGGATCCGCCTTCCAGCTGTAGTGGGAAGGGTGATCGGGCGAGCCGTGGCCGCTGTCCATGCCGGCGGAGCTCGAGTACTGGTAAGAGTTGTCCGCTCCATCGTAAAAGGCCGCACCCGCCGCGCCGCCGCCGCTGATGCCGTGCGGGGAGCCGCGGCCAACTCCCTTGCGACGCAGCGCATCTTTCTGATTGGAGGAGGACGAGGGAGAGGCACCGGCAGAGGTGGGGCTGGAGGACGGGTGGGGACTGCCCTCGCTTTGGCGGTGGCGGGAGTGGAGAAGGATCGGCTCCGTCCAGCTGCCCGGACCCTTGCGGGAGGTGCGCCGGAGAAGGCTAGAGAGACGCATTGCGCTACGCTGCCCTTTCGCTCTGCTAGTCTTTTAGCTGTTCTAAAGCAACAACACCTGACAAATGCTGGGAGCGGAGTGGAATGCTGTTTTGGTTAATGTGTGTGAGTGTGCGTGTGCGTGTGTGTGTGTGTGTGTGTGTGTGTGTGGTTTTGCTCGTCGGCGCGCAGCGAACACTCTTCGAGAGAAAAAGATTACCGTCAAAGTGCAGGCTCTTCTCTAAAAAACCAATGCAAAGCAGCCGTTCACAAAGCTCTAGAGAAGTAAAGTGAGAGAGGCACACAATCGTGAAACAGGAAATGAAACAAGATGAGTGTATTGAATCAAGCAAATTGAAATACAGAAACCTCGACAAAAAAAAAGAGTAGGAAGTTAAAGAAAAGGAAGAATGAATTAAAAGAAATACTCATCGTATGACGTCCACTAAAAAAAAAAAAGCCAGCAGAAAGGCAGAGCACAGACTTTTTTTTTTCTGTAGTTGACCTTATTCACGCATAGCACGCACATCACCCTTGCAATGCTGAAGCGTATGAGACGATGACGCAAATTTAAAAAAAAAAAAAAGAATCCACGTGTAAAAAGCATCAACGATTGCAATCCGCAGATCTGCAAATCCAGCTGCGATATGTCTTTTAAAAGAGACAACATCGCCGGAAAGCAGTGGCAGTGTGGTCCATGCGAAGACGGGTGCAACCACGTTTTGGGTGCCCCTGCCGCACACACAAAAACACTCACGCAACATCATTAACTTGCACGATTATGCAGAGGTGCAGAGTCGTCACAATCAGGCGTCTCAGATTCAACTGTTTTTATCATTCGAATCTCAAGACACCGTTGCTTTCATTCTTTTCGTTGTTGCCATTTTTTTTTCAATCAAAACGAAACATTCATCAGACTGAAAGCTGCTTAGTAATAAACAAGAGGTGTCTTATTCAGTTTTGCAGGTGCTTCACAATACTTAAAAAAAAAAAAAAACCGGCACTTCTTTCAGCTTGGTTGTCTTTTTATGCAAAGAAATATTGAACAGTGGAGAGAGAAAAAAAAACAATAAGTGAAAAGTGAGAGCGTGGAAGTCTACACGCGACAACGAGCACGCAAATCGATCAAAGAAATTAAGTACACAGAAAAGATTAATTTCTACGGTTTCTCTGCTACTCAATGCAAACTGGTTGCTCTCCTCGTCGCATTTGCTGGCGCTCTTCGTTCTTTCAAGGAGCACGCTTATTTTTGTTCTGTTTCGCTATCATTTCTCTCTTCGCCACTTTGCTTCGTGGTTCACCACTAGAAAAAAAAACAGAAAACAAAACAAAATGTTCTGGTCATCATGCTTGTGTGATACGCTGCACTGCGCATGGTTACCATGTCACTCCGCTTTTTTTCAAGAATTAAGCAGGAGATATTTCATGGGCCATCTTCGAAACATTTTACGCGTTCACACAACACTTGAAACAAAATCTACTCACTTTCTCACTTTCTTCCTGTCACTGAACACTTCCTGTGCACCTCTAAAGTAAGCAAAAGAAACTCTGGTTTTACAGACGCCTGCTGTTTTTTGTACTTCCGCAGTTTACCAAATCCATCCGCTTTCGCTGACCTTCCGAATACCTTTCCATCCTTCAGTGTATCATCATAAGCAAGTTCTTTCGCGCTTCGTCCATAAGGAAAAGAAAACAAAACCCGAAAAATACAAGAGATGACTCTCCCAGAGAAGCAATTCAGAACCGCGTAACGGGGAAGGGACCAGAAGATCAAAAAAGGAAGAGCTTCAATTTTTTTTGCTGTAGGGACGAGCACGGAGGCAATGGAACATCAGTTGTCTGAAACCCACATAAACTTGCAAAACAACAAAATTATTATAAGAAACAAAAGAGGGAAAAACATCATGTACATCACTGATTTGAATTTGAAAAGGGGGAAAAAGCATATAGAAGCAAAAAGGGTAGATCATTTTTTCCCCGCAATCCAAATCACAAATTTACCACAGTCATAAACGACGAGAAAAAAAAAACAGAGGGGAAATACAAAACGAAGAAGGAAAACAGAGCACCGCGAGATGAGTTGAGGGGGCAATCAGCAACTTTGTATATATACAGAAAGAGAGGAGGAGAGTCAACACCGTTTTTTTTCTTGATCTACAGAGGAAAAAAAAAAAGAGAAACCCCTGAACAACATGCATGCGGAAACAAGCAAGGAAGAAGAATGATGAAAACATGGGGGAAAAAGGAAAAACGTGTGTAGGTCATTGACTCGGTGTCTTGCTTGATTGCTCCATCTTCGACAGTTTTTATACTCTTTTTTTTTCCCCCGCCAACTGTGCAGCTCGCGCTTTCGATGTTGTCATTGGCTAACGATGCTGCTGCCGCGCTACTTCAGTACGCCGCTCGATTCTCGCTCTTATTGTGAATGAGTCGAGGGCGGTGATGCATAAATACAAATCAAAGCGACTTCGCGGCAACAGCATCCTTAAAAATGCACAAAAACGGGAAAAAGAACCAAAGAGTAGAAAAGAAGAAAAACGATGCTCTACACAGAAGAAAAAAAAGCTAGGCTAGACCAACTATAATGGCAATTGTACACGCGCGCACAATACAAAGTAAAACAAGCCAGTCAGAAGGAACCGATTTGCTGACGTGGAAATGCGGAGGTACATCAGGGGAGGGGAAGGACGGCGCCGCACGACAACAACTGCATCCAACATATGAGAAGAGGTGCATGAAAACAAGAGAAAAAAAGGAAAAAAAACATGCACATTTCTTTCTCACGTGACACTTCGCACAATTGTTGCCAGCAAACGACGCACACACATCACGTCAGCTCTTTCTTTCACTCCTTTTTTTTTTTCTTTTCCCCATCAAATTGTTTCGTTTCTGAGACGGAACGAAGGCGAACACACGGCGCCTCCTCGACCTGCCCTCCAGTCTCTACGGTTACTGCAGACCTCTTTTTGTTCTGAGCTTGTTTAAAAAAAAAACTATAGAAACATTTTTTTTCTCACACGGAGATGCAAGAAGAGACAAGCTTAAGAGTTCTACATGTTGCCCCTAAATATTGTGTTTTTTAGTGTTCGCTTTTTAAAATGAAACAATTTTCAAGAAAAAGAAACGAAAAGATTCAACTCAGCTCTACTTCTTCTCCTTGTCCTCCTGACGCTGGCGGTACTCGTCGGAGAGCGGAAGGGCGTCCATCTTCGACTTGAAGCCGTTCACGCGGCCCTCAATGAACATCTCCGTCTCGCACGGGTAGACAACAACGGTGGCTATCCACTCACCATTATCCTGCAGCTGCAGCTTCGTCTTGCCGAGCGCCTTGATGTCGCAGTCGTCGTTGAAGGTGACCTGCACGTGCATCTCGTACTGCGTCGTGTCGTTGTAGTAGGCCCACTGCTTCTTCTTCTTGTTGACGATGCGGAAGAGAAGGCCGTTGTCCTTCTCAAAACCCTTCGTCACCTCGTCACCCTTGAAGGTCGGACGACCGTTCAGGTAGGTGACGTCGCTGTTCTCAGTAGAAGCTCCGCAGCCCATTATGGATAGCTGTGTGGGTTGTGTGGGGAGGTGTCTGTTTGGTTACAATGCAAAAAAGAAAATCTTTTTTTCTCTTGATAGCTGAAAGTAACAGCGGAGAAACGCAAATGGCAAAGAAAATATATCGAAGTAAAGCGAGTGACTGGAGATGGGTCAATGGTGTGCAACGGCAGTTTGGCGTTTATGCGCATGATAAGAAGCAGAAAAAAAAAGTAATACGAGAAGAAAAAGTTTGAGAGTGGAGCGGCTAGGTGTTATTAGAGCAACATACATTTCAGATTTTGCCAGATCAAGAGGCTTCTTTTTTGGACCACCCCTTTTGCTTCTTTGCCCGCATCGACAGGCAAGAGAGTCATGAGAGAAGGTTTACAGACGACAGTAAGAGGCCAAAATCAGAGAAGCCTAACAAGCCACATTCACTATTTATGCACAAAATATTAGCCTTTGTTTATTTTGGTGTTTCTTTTTATTTTTAAAGCATGTGAGCACAAGGCATCATGCACTTGCTGTAACACACGCTCGCCGCGAAAGCAACGAATACAAGTAAGTATCATGAGTGATACACGGAGATCAAAAAAACTAATCAAGGAAAGGGAAAACGAAAGCAGGTGACGACATGAGGTACAGCTGCACAAAAGTAGAAAACAAAAAATAAAACATGCACTGCGACCGCAACGTTCACGGACGCAAAAAGGAAACGGAAGTGAAACGAGAAGAGTGAAGGTGTCGTTGCGTTTGCCGAAACATACGCCAAAGAAAAAATGATCACTTTTTTTTTCTCCTCTTTCACAATTCGGAAACAAAAAGTAAAAAAAATTGGGAGAACGTTAATTATACAATTCTCCCTGAACCCTCCATTGCTAACTTTAAACGGCGTGAAGCAGCCGCAGCCACCTCCGAGCCTCAATGCGCATCTGGCGCGCCCAGCAAGGAGACAGCAATAAAGAAAACATTAAAAAGGTACAGATGAGAGAGAGCGAGAAAAAAAAAGGTCAAAAGAGAAGAGGTGGAAGACAATTTAAAAGAGTGACTCACACATACACTTGCGCGGTCAGGCAACAACTTCGAACGTGGCTATGGCGCCACTGTCCTCGCTGATACGGATTGCTTGCGCGTCGGCATTGGGAATCCACTTTAAAAAGATTGACTTGCTCACGTCTTCTTTTTTTTTTTTCGTGTGAGTGTGTGTGGATGTGTAGCCGGCAGTGGAGAGCTGTAGCTGCAGCACCAGTGCAGCATAGTCGAAATCAATTCGACACACTCTGCAACCGCTTAACAAAGCATTGTCGAATGCACTTCAATACAAAACAAAAAGAGAACGAAGAGAAGAAGAAAAGATTGTGCGCTGACCATTTTCGATCAAAAACAAGCGGAATGGAGAGGAGGGAAAAGCCGTTGCTGCTTTGTTAGGTCACGTCAGCACTACCACTGCGCTACGTATCCATACGAGAAGATTCATGAAGAGCGGAACGTCAAAAAAAAAAAAAAGGAAAAAGAGGCAAAGGTGGGTCGTCGTTGAATTTCTTTATGCATGTGAGCACGTTTGAGCTCTACGGGTTATGCGCTCGTCGACGTTGCTGCTGCCGCCTGACCCTCTTTGAAGGCGTCCATCTTCGACCGGAAGCCGTTCACACGGCCTTCAATGAACATCACCGTCGCGCCGGGCGGCACGGTCACCGTCGCCACCATCTCCTCCTTGTCGCCCTCCTCCAGGTTGGTGTTGCCGAGCGCTTTAATGTCGCAGCCCGCGTTAAAGGTGACGCGGATGCGCATCTCGTACTGTTTCGTGTCGTTGTAGAAGGCCCACGTCTCCTGCTTCTTCTTGCCCTTCTTGACAATGCGGAAGAGAAGGCCGTTCTCCTTCTCGAAGCCCTTGATCACCTCGTCACCCTTGAAGGTGGGTTGACCGTTCAGGTACTGCACCTTCGGCGCTGAAGCTCCGCAACCCATTGTCTACTTATTGCAAGACTGCTGATGAGAGTTTTTTTTTGTTTTGACTAAAGCGGCTTTCTTCAAATTTGTGCGATTTGTGCCGTGAGCTGAAAACCGAGATTGGCTGTGTGCGTGGACTTCTTTTTTTTCCCCAAAAAATAATAGTAAGGCAAAGAAATCTGTGTGTAATGGATACGATCGATGGTCAGAAAGCGAGCAGGAAAAACTGTTTTAAAAAAATAATAATAGCAAACCAAAAAAAAGGAGAAGAAAAAGTGAAGGTGAAGGTGATGGAGAATAACAACGGTGATATATGCATCTAAAAAAGCTATCAAGAAAAAACATCTCAAAAAGATTGCTGAAGTCGCGCTCTCGCCCACTCTTCTGCATCGCTGAGAAACAGCCTTTTGATTCAAATCTTTTCTGCTCCTACATTGGAATACTTTTCCGCCGCTACGTTACACGCCCAATGCCTCTATTTTGGATTGTTGTTGTTGTTGTTGTTGTTGTTGTTCTTTTCAAGTTGGGTTGCAAAACGCAGACACGGCATGTAAAGCTGATCAAGGAAAAGTGATTGTGAATGGAAAAAAAGAGATACCTAAAAACAATTTGTATATGTAAAAGATTCGTGAAAGGAAAAAGTCTAAATTGTGAAAAAGCATTCAACGGAAAGAAAGGAAAACGGGAAGATAAACTACATCATTCAAAACTGTGAACATGACCAACGTCGGCACACACACACACACACAGAAAACAGGAACACACATGCAAACACACACCTCCTTCCGCACTATTTGCGCAACGACTGCCGCACACACACACACACACACACACACACACACACACACACACACACACACACACACACACACACACACACACACATGCATGTCACAGCTCGCCTGTCTGCTCAGATGGTCGCACCTCGCGCTGGAAGGGGATGGTGTGGCCCACCCGCTCCGCCGGGGACTCATGAGCCGGCGCGTCGCCGTCGGCCGTGAAGGAGCTGGCGGAGTCGTCCACGGCCACCGTGCGGCAGCTCGACATGCTTGGCACGGTGCGGCGGAAGCGCTCCGACTGGTAGCTGGACTGCGGGGTCAGCGTGTGCACCTTTGGGTGCCACGAGGTCCCCGTCAGCGTGTTGACGCTCTCCGGGCACAAACTCTTGTCCTCTGACGAGGCCGCCGCCACGCCGGCGCCGAGCGGGAGGCCGGACGGGTGTCGGCGCTGGAAGTGCGGCGACAGCATGTCCGGCGCCCGCGGCGACGCGCGTGAGCGGCGCACCGCCGACTTGCGCTGGCGGGCCTCCTCGCAGTGAAGGGTGGAGGTGGAGGCCTGCGCGGTGAAGAGCGGGAGGGCGGCCTGGCCCAGCGGCGACACCCCTGTCGAGTCGAGCGCACGCGGCGGCAGGTGGCCGTGGTCGACCGCGCTCAGCTGCGACGTCGGCGCCGGCGAGTCGGAGAAGAGGAGGACGTCGTCGCGCACGGAGGCGGTGCGCTGCCGCCCCGGCCGGACCCGCGCGAACTCGGCGCAGCTGTCCTGCGTGTCGTAGACGCTGTCAAAGTCGGTGTCCCGGTCGGCCGCGTTGCTCTTGCTGTTGTTGAGCGTGTCGGTGGCGAGGGAGGTGCGCCGCGAGCTGGACGGCGCATCGCTGGCCGACCGCGCTCGCGCCGCCACGGCGCCGTTGCCGCTGGCCGTCGTGGTGGCCGTGTTGTCCGCGGCAGCGGGGTCGCTGAAAATGTCGTGCTGGCTGTCTGGGCCGGCAAGGTGGTACATGTCCTTCAGCTGCGCCCACGTCACGTTGCGGCCGACGTCGCTGATGGACATGTCCCGCGACGCCTTGGGCTCTACCGGGTAGCGGGGGTTGTCGGGCGGCAGCGACTTGCGCAGCAGCATCGCCTGCGTGGCGGAGACCTGACTGCTCCCGGTGGCGGCGAGGTCACTCGACGTGAGCTCGGCTGCGTCGGAGGTGCGGGGCAGCGCACGCAGCCCGCCACCGTCCGCCGAGCTCACCGGCACCACCTCCCGCACCGCTGCCGTCGGCACCAGCACTGCGGGGGCCGCAGCGGCATCGCTGGGCTTCCGGGCCGCGGGTGCCAGCGGGGGCAGAGGCGGCAGCCCAATCGTCTTGGGCGAGCCGGGCTGCGCGGCGTCTCGGAGGGGGGCGAGCGGGTTCGGCGTCGGCACACGCAGCGGCGCCGCGCGAGGGCACGTGGTCGGCGGCACCGTGACGTTGAAGGACGGCGGAGCCGGTGGGTGGCGGATGTACGTCTGCCTCGTCAGTACGCCCTGCGACTCCGTCAGCGTCGAGTGGCAGCCGACATCGCACGAGGACGACTTCGGCGGTGACGACAGCAGCGCTGCCGCAGCCGCTGATGGTGGTTGCGCGAGGGGGGCGGAAGACGAAGGAGGAGCGGGCGGGGAAGGCGTGGAGCTTGCGGACTGCTGCTCTGCGCTGCTGGCAGCAGCGGTGGTGCCGCTCTCCGGGGGTGCGGCGTTGTGTGGCGGAGACGGGGTGGCACGGCTTGCCTGGTCCGCCTCGTCCGACGAGGCCACCCGCACTCCGGGCAGCGACCTCGAGGCAGAGGCCCCGGTCGTCGTCGCTGCCGTCTGGCTCGTGCTGAGGGTGCTCGGTGGCGCCGTGGCGGACGCGGCCTTCGTCGCCGACGCCCGGCTGCCGCGGCGCAGGCTGAAAGGAAAGCGCTCCGGCGCGTGCTTCGTGTTGCGCTTCCGCGCCACCGCCGAGGCTGTCTCGGTGGCCGCGACGAGGTCGTCCAGCTCCAGCCGCGTGCAGCGCATTCGGTAGGCGCCGCGGATCTTGCCCTCGACGAACATGCGCGTCGACCGCGGCGGCACGAGCAGCTCGGCGATCCACATGCCGCGCGAGCCGAAGATGCGCTGCTGCCGCTGGCGGTTCGCACTGTCCGGCATCTCCGACGTCGGCACGACCTCCTCGCCCTCCTCGTCGAAGAAGAGCCCGAAGAAGACCGGGGGCGGGGAGGGGGCCTCGTTGCCCTCGTCAAAGACGCTGCTGGCCCACAACCGCGTGCTGTCCCGCGGCTCCAGCTTGGAGGCGCGGTCGAAGAGGGCGTAGACGTGCATGACGTACTCGGAGTCGTTGTAGAAGGCCCACGTCCGCGTTTCCGACGTGGCGAGGCGGAACATGCGCTGCGGGTTGACCTTGTCCGTCCAGCTCTTCCCCTTCTCGCCGTGCTTGCTCGTCGGGGCCGCCACCACCCTATTTTCCACCGCGCTGAACTGCACCGGCACGCGCAGGGTGCGACTTGGCGGGCAGAGGGCGATCGGCACCGCCGCCCCTGGCTTGCGCTGCGCCGGCAGGGCCGAGTAGTGGTCCTGTGGGAAGAGCTGGTAGTCCTGGTCGTCGTCCCAGTCGAAGCCGAAGTCGGCGCCCGTCACTGCCGCCTTCGCATCGTTGGAAGGGCCGCTGTGGCGGCTGTTCACAGGGCTGCTCTTGCGATTGGACGACGACGACGCAGAGGAGGAGGAGGAAGCCGCCGCGTCACCCGACGACACCGACGATGGACGCTGCGTGGCGCTGAGGCGGCCATCCTGAGTGATGTGGCTGCTATCGTTGTTGGCCTTCTGGTTTTTGCTGCCGCTGCTTGTGGTGTGGTGGTTGGGGTTCGTGTTGGGGCTGTTGTTGGTGTCGTTGTCCTTGCTGCCACTGTGGGCGTGGATGGCGCTGTTCGTCTTCGCCTTCCCCTTCGCCTGCGCCTGCGCAATCCGTGACCGCCGGCGTGAAGGTGCGATGGCCGACGTGTCCAAGATAACATCCGTGCCGAGCAGCGCCACCACGTACTGCTCCTGCAGCGCCGCCTCCGCCGTCCGCGCGCGCGTGCTGCGTCGCGCCGTCACGGAGCAGGCGAGGACGTCCATGCCCTGTTCTCGCTCCTTCGCCTCCGACTCGGAGAGCGTGTCCGCGTGCTCCTGCCCGCCCGCCGCCGCAGCAGCAGCAGCCGTGGCGGCGTCCGTGGGGCTCACCTCCTCCTCCCCAATGCTCACCAGCTTGCTGCGCACCAGCCGGTATAAGTTGCCCCGCATGCCCACGTCGTCCAGGCAGGAGATGATGTCCTCCGCGCCGGAGAAGCCCGCGGGCCGGCCGTACAGAAATCGGTACTTTTTCCCGTTGGTGGTGATGTACGTCGTGGAGGCCAGACCCACGCCGTCCGCTGCCACGTCGCCCCGACTCTCGAGGCGCAGCGGTGGAGATTCGAAGGGGCTGTAGTGTGGGGAGAGTCGCGAGTTGCTGCCGGACTTTTGAAAGCTGTTGTTGGAGCGACCGCGGTCGGTGGCGGCGCGCGTGAAGGCGCCGGAGGAGACGTTGCGAGACACGTGCTCGCCAAAGCTCATGTTGCTGGGTGAGCGGTGGATGGCGGGGGTGGCTGCGCTGCGGGGAATGTGCTCCGGGTACGTAGAGGAAGGTATGCACCCCATTTTCGAAGATCAAATTCTGCTAAAAGGGGGTGCTGCGAGTCGAAGAAAAAAAGATGAAAAGAAAAGGACAGAAACACAAGAAGGTAGACAATTATTAGCTTAAGGCAGACAAGAAGGAAAAATGAAACAAAACACTACGTGGTCGACACGAAAGTGGAACCCACGCGATATGGTTTTTTGTCAGTGAAAAAAGAAGGAAAAAGCAGGAATATAATCGATGAATTGTTTGAGAACCAGAACAAAAGAAAAGGAACAGAAGACTTCTGAAAAACAAAAATAACGAGCCGATAAACAAACGGCGCGAGAAAAAAAGAAACGCTCTGGTGAAAAGGTAATTAAAAAAAACTTCACTTTTTTAACAGAAAAACACGCCAGTACTGCAAAACCCAAAATAAAAAAGGAAAAAAAAGAACAAATAGCTTTTTATGTCGAGCGGCGTAAATCACTCACAGGTCTGATGAAACTAATAGTACACAAAGAGAAACGAAATTGGAATACTGTTTAATGTACACTTATTTGCACGAAGATATGAAAACTTGAAAAAAAAAAGCTACACAATTAAGAGCTATTCACAAACAAGAGAAGAAAGAAAGGAAAGAGGGAAAAAAAGAAGACCACGGACGGTGGTTAATAAATAAATGGCGGATGAGCAGAAGAGCGCACCACCGTTCGCAAACACACAAATACAGCGTGAGAAACTGTAAATACGCAAAATGGAATTGAAGAAAACGAACGCAACTGACTAAATATCAAGTAAAAATAAAAAAACGGGGGGTTGGAAAAAGAAAAGCTTAAAAAAAAAGACAATCGTTTGCTATTCAACGCGGCTGAAGAAAGCGGGATAAGGATAAAACGAAAACAACAGAGGGATGAATGGGAAAAACGATGAGGTGTAGTCCGTTGTGTAGCGCGTGTTTCAGATACACCGAACAGCACTCACAAGAGACAAAAAAAAAACGACTCGATCTAGTGACTGGCTTTCAAGCGTGCACTAAAACCACAAAAAAAAGTGAGAAAAAAGATCAATAATCACAGAAAAGGAAGAGAAAAGGATAATTCACGTCAAACAGAAGAAGAAATAAAGCGGAAACTATACGGGGAAGGCAAGGTGTCAGACCGAATGAAGGCACACACGCACAGCGTCGTCGTCGCGCGCGCAGGCGTGCGTCTGCGAACTCACCAAACGCGGCACTCTAGTACGTGTGCCGCAGCCCACAGAACTAACAAAAAGCTTTGCCTGAAACTGCTGACGTGCGTATGGTCACGTCTTTGGAAAGAAGAAATCAGTACGAGAAAAGGGTGAGAAAAAATGCAAAAGAGGCACGTACGGGTACCAAGTCCAGTGAAGGCAGCGATGTGCGCAAAGATCAGAGCGTACAGAGAGTAATAAAAGAGAACAGAGAAAAAAAGAAAAGAAAAATACAGGCTTAAAGATTTGAAGTTTGTCTCTCATTTAAACACCGCGGCGTTCGATGGGATGCACTTCTGGTATTCATGATGTCCATCTTCGAATAAAAAGACCTTTATCCAAAGAAACACAGCACACGTCGCGCGCGATAGGAAGGCGCGTCGAACACTCGTCACCCACGCGCGTCAAGAGTGATTTGTTTTTGCAAAGTGCACCAGCGTGAAATCTCAAAATTGTTCTGCCGGACATCTTTTTCTGTGTAAAAGCTTTTATTGTTGTTCATCTCAACCCACTTGAATGCCAATTAATTTACTTTTGTCTCTCGTGTCTCGACGGCCAACCAAAAAAAGCCACATATAGCAAAGCAAACATCCACACAACTTTCAACAATGCTCTCACGACAAAAGAAGAGAGAAAGAAAAAAAAAGAGAGAATCTCACACGACATGCCAAGACATCAATAAGGAAACAAGCGTTGGTGAAAGAGGGGGGAGGGAAAGAGAAACTCAGATGGCCAATCGCGCTACTCCGCCTTCGTCTTTTTGAGCGCCGCCTCGCCGTCCGCCACGTCGTCTGCCGCCTCGGCCACCATCTGGAACGCCTCCACCGGGTTGTGGTGGATGTAGAGCTCCATCAGCCGCAGCAGCGTCTTGCGGTCCTCCATCTCGGCCTCCCACTCGTCAATGGCGTCAAGGATGAAGTCCTCGTCCTCCTCCTGCAGCTCCTCGTCGTCCTCCGGGTGGGGCGGCATGTCCGTGAACACCTCCAGCACGCTGGGGCCGTGCATCGCGGCAGAGTCCCCGTCAGTCTTGGGCTTGTCGCTGCTGCTGCCCGATGCGTGGGGGCGCTTCGTGCCCACCGCACCCTCCTCGCCCTCCTCATCGTCCTCTTCGTCCTCTTCGTCGGAGTTCTCCGCCAGTGGGCCGTGGCCCTCCTTCCAGGTCACGCCCGAGAAGGTCCAGCGCTCCTCCGCCGGCGGCTCCCCCTCATCGTCGTCGTCCTCCTCGGCCGGCTCCACCACCTCGACGGCCTCCGCCCACAGCTCCGTCTCCTCGAAGAACGGGTTCGGCTTGAAGAGGAGGGTGATGCGGTGGCCCTTGTCGGTGTAGAACACCTTGATCTCCTCGAGGTAGGTGCGCAGCATGTGCTCGTCGTAGGGGCCGAGGAAGTGCGGCATCGTGGTGGACTCGCGATCCTTTGCCTGGAGCAGATGAATCAGCGCGAGAGCCCAGAAGTCTGCCGGCACCTCCTTCTTGGCGATCAGCTCCGCAATCGTCTTACTGCGCGCCGCGAAGACGACGTTCTTCTCCTTGTTGTAACGCACATCGCACGCCTCCACCTTGGCGTGCATCTCCTCCTGGAGCGCGTCCAGCTTGCTCTGAATGTCCTCTGCCTTCTGCATTGCTCTTTAAATTTTGATTATTTGTTTCTTTGCGCTAACTAAGCTTTTTTTATTTTTTAGGGGCCGCAGAATAATTTCTTCAAGATGAGAAATGCAGTGCTACAGATGTCAAAGTCTGTCTTTAATGTTGACGATGCGAGAGTATCTTTTTGTCTACTTATTCTCTCTGCGTTTGCGATAAAGCTGAACCACAAATAGTTGGCACGAGTCTTCTGCAAAATCAGATTATGGATGCACCACGACACTCATGAACACGCACAAATGCACGCGAAACGAGAGAAAAAGGAGAAGAGTGAAAAAAGTGAGAAACAAAATGAGGTACACAGCAGCAAAGAACTATATCTCATACACTTTTTTGCATTCTGTTGTTATTGAATACCCTCTATTAGGCACAACGCGGCTGCAAGAGCGTAAAGCAGCTCCGGCAGTGGACAACCAATCTGCACCAACCAAACGTTGCCGCAAGTTCAAGCACAAAGCACGATTCTAAGCGAAGCTGGAGGTACGTTAATTTAAATAGTACTCCTATATACTCAAAGATTCGAGAAGACATGAGCTTCACGCTTTCGAACTCTAACACACACGGCAACGCAGAAACTCAACGAAGCAAACAACATTGAGTAGAGCCATAGCTTTCGGTTTTCTTTGTTCTTTTTTCATCTTCTTCCGGTGATTGCGTGACTTCACAACTGCAAAACAAGGCGCGCACAGTCTATCAGCATCCTCCACGTACCACCATCTTTGCACACCCGCGCACACGCCTTTTTGGAGAAAAAGTGCAGATGTTCCAAAAGAGGAACACTACTCTCATAAAGGGAAAAAACAAAAGGACAGTGGACAGTGTGCAAGTAGAAAAAAAAACTAAAGGAGGTGGAGGGGCAAAGTGTGCAGAGCAGAAATGAAAGAAAACTAACTCTCAAGCATGGTTGCGATGAGGCTTTGCGTGTGTGTGTAGCTTTGTGTGTACTTGCGCGCACATGCACGGATGTGCGCAGCCCTCATCGCACACGTGCTGAGAGAGATATTTGACAAGCGGGGGACGCACGTCAAGAAAAAAAAAGGAGAAAACACAACAATCAATGAAAAAGAAGCAAAGACAGGTGCAACGCATCCTGGTCTTTTTTGTCTTTTTTTTTTCTTGGACTGGAAGTAGATGACAGAGATTGTCTAAACACTTTCTCCTCCCCTTTTTCGTCCCTACGCGTATGGTACGTTAGTCACTGAGACGGGCTCACGATCGAGCGCCAACAATTCATTTTTAAACAATACACTTGGAATAGAAGAAAAAAAAGGCATATAAATGAAGAAAAGCAATAGTATTATACTGGGAACGGATACAGAAAAAAAGCAGTGCGACGAGGTAAGCAAAAAAAAAAAATACTAACAACTCAATGGAACCACGTTTCACTTCAATCCTAAAAATCGAAAGAAAGAAAGAAAGAGACCGACTTCCACCGATTTTAGCTTTCTTAATGTTCTTTTCGTTTTTTTTTTTGTAGCCTTGTTGCGCTGTTTTTTCATTAATTAGAATTTCGGTATTTTTATTGTCTTCTCTTCTGATTCAGTGTTCATATAAATGAAAAAAAAAAGAAAGAGAAGGAAAGGTATCCGCAGCCACTCAGGGTCTTCTGTGATTTTTTGTTGTTTTATCGTTCTCTTCTCTTCCGAATTCTCAGTCACTTCATTTCAATTCTTTTTTTTTTTTCATTAAACACCAATGCGGCACTGAGTTCTCCTTTCAGTGTTTCCGTGCAAACATAAAGAGGCGAAGACGACGAGAAAAACACACATATATAAAAAACGAAGAGATGAGAAGTGCGATTAGCGTAAAAAAAAAAAAAAGAACTAAGAAGAGTTTACAACAAATGGTAGTTTTGTCGGTACCTGTATGTATGTGCGTGTGTGCGTCTGAATGTGCATGAACGCTTAACGTTACGCCACGAATTGATCAAAAACAAACAGAAAAAAAAAAAGCAAACAAACTATATTTTAATACCTTGCAACACACAAACGCACACACGCACACAAAAACGCATCAGACGGGAAATGTTTGAAATAGAAAAAACAATTAGCTAGTAAAAAAGGAAAAAAAAGTTATCACTCAAGCACTCGTTAATAGAAGAAGAATACCATAAGAAAGCAGCAAGGAAGACGAGGATCAAGAGCTGCTGCCTTCAGCTTTGCAGCGGCGCATCTCGTTTCTTTTTTCCCTTCTTGTTGAATGCGCCACAGCAAATCATAAAAAAAACAGAAGACAAAAAGGCAAGTAAAGTAGTACAAAAGCCTACAATAATTAAAGGAATGAAGAAAAGGTGAAGGAAAAGGTAAAGAAAAAGACTTGAAAGGAAAGGAAAGGGAAAAAAAAAAACAGTGTACATTGCTGAAAGCCATGGCAAGGGGAGAGAATGAGGAGAAAGCAAACACTGCGGCAAAGGCTAAGGAGGAGGTCACTGGCAACGGTGAACTTCCCATTGGCCTGCCTGGCGATCCTTTTTCTGTCTTCCCTCTGCCGTTTCTCCGAAGATGAACGACGCCACCTGCCATCTTCCCAATCACAAGTACTATCTTTTTTTTTTTTCTCTCACCCCTTTACTTCCTACCTTTCTTCATCGGGCTTAATGTCTCTGTTTCCTTATCTACCTGTCGTTCTCTCTCTAGTTGGTGTTGCTGCCCAGCTCGTCGCGGGCACCCTTCTCGGCGTCCTTGGCGGCCTTCTTCTCGGCCTTCTTCTCCTCCTTTCTGCGCTCCTTGTACTCCGTCGTCAGCAGCACGGCGTTCACGTTGGAGTCGAAGCCAACGACCTCGCCCTGGATGAAGGGCTCCGTTTTGCCCGGGTAGACGATGGTCTTGGCCACCCAGCCGCCATCCGGGTCCTCGGCGAGGTACGTGTTGCCCAGGGCTACAAGGTTGCGGGAGTTGGGGCCAAAGTTGACCGTCACGTGGAACTCGTACTCCTTCGAGTCGCTATAGAAGGCCCAGCGCTTCTCGGTGTTGTTGACCAGGCGGAAGCACAGCCCGTTCCGCTTCTCGAAGAGGTCGAACTTCTCGTCGTACGGGAAGTCCTGCGGACCAGCGAGGTAGAACTCCCCGTTCGGCTTAGCGTTCTTGGCACCCATGTTGAAGTCTGCGTAAAACGGAGAAGAAAGAAAAGGGTGTAAAAGGAAAAGAGAGGCGGAGAAGACGGGATGGGGTAAACTTGGCTGGGAAGTGTTGGTGGAGACAAGAATAAAGAAACAAAAGGAGAGCAGAAAAAGAATGCAACTAGAGCACGAAACAGAAAGCAGTGTTGAATATATAGTATTTGCAAGTTGTGCAGCGATGCAGGCGTAAATGCATACACGTGCGTGTGTGTGTGGGCGTGAAGCAAAATGTTCGCAATTCGATTTGAATGTGGGGAGAGAGAGAGAGAGAGAAAAGGAAGAACGATGGAGAGAAAGACGAGCTATAAAATTGTGAACTTCAACCCGTTTTTTGCTTTGGTTCGAGAAAGCAAGCGTTGCACTGCTCCAAGACCACACAATAAGGATCTGCTCGCACAGCCGACTTGTGCCTGCTGTGCATCACAATAGCAGCAACTCAAGCTGCACAACGCTTAAAGCAAAAGCTTTAAAGTTTTTTTCTTTCCTTTTCTTTTCTTTTTTTTATCTTTTGCCTCTCACCGTAAGGGAAAGAGGGTGTGTGACAAAACAAAAACGAACGCGTCCCACAAAAAAAAAGTACGAAAAAGGCTGCAACGACTTATTGAACTGATTCAGCACTGGCAGCCGTGGAACCGAAAGAAAACGAACACATGTGCACATAAAAACGAGAGTTTTGTCGTTGATCGCACACACATTAGACGAACCTCTCAGCTCAGGAGCGGCAAAAGGTGTGGCCAGAAAAGAAAAGAAAGGGATGCACATGCGAAGAGAGTCACTGAAAGTGAAGAAAAAAGAGGGAAAAAAGAGTAGCAGCTATCAAACATCTGACCACAAAAGCCTACTACAGAACGACTAAAAATACATCTTTTTTGGGAGACACACAAACACGCATTAGTGAAGGACCTTAACAAGTTCAACCGAAAGGACAAGAGGATTGCATGCACGTTAAAAAGTACTGCCTTCACCGGCTTCGTCTTCCAAATGTTCCTTTCAACTTAAGAAACGGTGATTTGCTCCGCTGCGGCCAGCTCGTAGCCGTTTGTCTTGGTGTCGTACACGAGACACTTGTACATGCAGCCCTTGATCGATCCCTCCATGAAAGGCACCGTGGCACCGGCGGGAACGTCAACGCTGGCCCGCACCGTCCCCTTCCCCAGCTGCTCCGTCTTCACCTTGTCACCGTTCGCGCTGCGCAGCGCCTCGCCGTGGAAGAAGGTGAACTCCACCTTGGCGTCGCTCTTGCTGTCGTTGAAGATCGTCCACCGAATCTCCTTCGCCGGGGCCTCCTCGGCCTTCTTCCGCTCCCCCTCCCCCTCACCCCCGGCTGCCGCTGCCGCCCCTTCGTTATTCTCTTCAGCGGCGTTGTGAGCCCCGTCCTCTGCGCGCTCCTGCGTCGGGTTGAAGGCGGGCGTCGTGATGATGAAAATGTTGGCGGCCCGTCCGTAAACGAAGGCGAGCCGCGCCTCCGCCTCCTCCTTGTAGTCGCCCAGCGCGTCTTCGTCGATGTTGGCAAAGCGCGTTTTCATGTTCACCGACAGCGCCTTCACGGCACCGGTGGGGACGCTGTTGTCCACGTCCTTCTGCGAGCTGGTGATGCACCCCATGACGACCAACTATGGACACTGCGGAGGAAGATTAACGCAACCAAAAAGAAGTTGTGTTGTCGTAGAAGTAAATGCACGGAAAGCGATGGCAATTAGGCTGCGCTCGAAAACTAAAAGTCAAATAAGCACAGACGACTATTAAATATCGGAGTGACTCACTTTCAATGAGCTTTCAATATTGACTAAAGATACAATGGTAAGTAGAAATACAAAAAAAGAAGCAAGTGTGAAAACACAAAATAAAGCGACGAGTTTTTTTGCGTAAAATTCTCTACAATCAAGATAGCATGGTTAAGATGAAGGGTGGGAAATAAAAATTGATGTGGTTGTCGCGGAAAGAGGATAGAAGGAGACCGAAATAGTTAAATTAGTGATGATGTGCCACAACAATTGATTAGACAAAACTCTTTTCTAACGCTGTCTTTTGAGATTCGAACGACTACTAATGCTGGCGTTGACGCCCACACCTATTATTACCACTGATCGCGATGCAGAACGACTCGTGCCGAACTTTTTGATAAAGTCGTGGTGCTGACCACGCCGGTGCGCTACTACGCGGAGTAGCACCGCTCACTTTCACAGAAAAAAAACGCCTTGTTTTCGTAAGCCTGCGCATCATGATGGAGAGCGTGATATACTGATATTAATTATTATGTGTTTTTGCTTTTCTTGTTTCTGCAATAAAAGGAGGAGAAAAAAAAAGAGCAAATACTGACTTGTATAAAGACACAGTGTTCGCAACGGAACAGAAAAACAGAGAAACTGAGGTAAACTTGACAACCAAACACACATTATCACAACAAGAATAGAAATTAAGAGATACATCAACCAGGTTTCGTCACAGAGCCAAGCAAAGAAACAGAAAAAAAGTAGCAGAAAGCACATATAAGTATAGAAGTATTTGTTTAAAAAAAAAAAGATTTTACACAGGTAGACTACTATACACATTGCAACCTGAAGACGAGTGGAGAAGAGGATCTACGAACAAACAAAGAGGTGAAAAAGGGAAAGAGAGGCTATCTTATTCGTGCATTAACTCAGCGGAAGCTTTCACAGAAGAATCACATATCTACCTGAAGTAACAAGAGGACAAATGGAAAAGAAAGTGAGAAAGTCTGACTGAAAGCAGTTGCGGCCAGTAAGTGCTCCCACAAGCGCCATTCTAGCAACGTGCAACAACATTGAGGGGAAAAAAAAACCAGGTAAACAAAATGTGACAATCGTTTTGCTTGCAAGCCGCGTTGTTTGCGCCTTTTTTCAAAATGAAAAAAAAAGAAAAACTCTTCTTTTCAGCCAAAAGAAGAGAGAGAAAGAAAAAGGTTCAAATGGTGCACACTGGGCACCTTAAAAAAAAAAAGTGGAAGAGAGCCAAAAAACAATTCGCAATATTCTACCAATTGGCAAACTTTACTTTTTTGCTTCCATATGCGAAATTCACACACTGTAGAATAAGCAACTCAAAAATATGAAGATAAAAAAAGGTTCGCAATCGATCTGTTTAAACGTATACTTCTCAAAAAAAAAAGGATGGAAGAAAGCAAAAATAATGCCAACTTGCAGCATCAATTCATTACAAACTTTAGGTAATTAAAAAAAATGCCAATGAAAAAGAGAGGATAATATACAAGACGAATGGCTACCCAAACACACAAACACGCCCACACGTGGGAAGAGAAGAATTCAAAAAAAAAAAAAGCAAGCAGCTGGTACTTTTGAGCAAGCTCCTTGCAGCGACGCGCCTCCACTAAAACAAAGCACGTTGTTAAAACGAAATCGCCAGCGAGTTGGAGGAAGGCAGGTCGCGATGGAACGACCGCTTTCTCTCCGCGTCGTCGGCCTGCTGCGACGCGGCCGTCAGCTCCGGGTTCCGCAGCATCGACCCGATTCGCTTCTTCCGCAGCGGGACCGTGTCAGGGCTGCTGCTCGGGTTGCTATCGGTGGCCTTTGGCTGTGGGTGGCTAGGGGACGTGGACGGGGAGCGGCAGCTCAGGCGGTGTTGCTGCGGCGGTGCTGGTGCCCGCGCTGGGCTGCCGTCCGCCGACCGCATCGGCTCCGAGTCGGCCGGCGGCGGCGGAGAGACGCCTTTGATGGGCGGCAGCGCCGTGGCGGTGGTGGAGGTCGTTCGCGGTGGTGCAGCGGCGTTGCTGGCGCTGACGTTGTTCACCGCCGTGCTGGTGCTATTTCCGTTCTGCAGCTCCACCGGCGTGCCAAAGTCCGGCATGAAGGCGTTCGGGTTCGCGGCGTTGGCGCCGCCGCTCTGCGGTGGTGGTGGTGCGGGCTTCGCCGCAGCCCCGGTCTGGCCACAGCGTGATCGCGACGCCTTCACCTCGGCCACGTAGAAGAGCTTGTGCCGGTAGCAGCCCTTCGTCATCGCCTCCGCCTTCTCCTTGCCAGAGCGGACGAGGTCGGGCGTGAGCAGGCGCCCCAGCACCGCCATGCTGTTGGAGCTGTTGAACGGCACCATGTGCGTGTCCACCACGTAGCCGGTGGCCTCACCCTCCGCGAGAAAGACGGTGGCGCCGGGTGCCAGCACCACAAAAATCTGCACCGCTGCCATCCGCCCCACCTCCTTGTCGAAGCTCTCCATCAGCTCCCGCTGCGCGTCGCTGGACGGCGCCGGCAGGGCCTCGCGGAAGTCCGCCGCCGCCATCGGCTCCATCTCTACAAAGGAGCGGCTGCTGCTCGACATGTTCGCCAGCTGCTTCTTCACCTCCTTCGGCGCCGTCGCCTTGTGCGACAGCGGCGTCGGCACGCACATCATCTTCATGTCCCCAGGTGCCGGCAGGTAGCCGGTCGTCTTGGAAGGCGAAATCGCAGCGGCGTCCCCTTTGGCGGGTGAACCCGCCGCAGCAGCAGCCGCAGCCGCAGCCGCAGCCCGATCCTTCTCGTCCAGGCCCATGTAGCAGAACTTCACTGTCACCTGCGCCTCGTGGGTGCGGCTGTCGTTGAAGAGAAACCACCGCGTGCGGTTGGGCACCTGCATGAGGGCGACGCGCGAGTTCTGCCGGCGCAGCCGCGTCGTGGCCGGGTCGCCGAGGTTGACGTTGAGCGCTGCTGCCGCGTCTGCGCCGCCGCCGTCGCTGCGACGGAAGCGGCTGTCCTTGATGAGCAGGGAGCGGGTGGAGGAACTGAGGAAGGCGCTCGAGTCGGTGTCGTCGACGTCCGGGTCGTCGTTCTCCGACAGGGTGGCCGGGGGCGGGGCAAAGATGGTCGGCATCGCCTTCGCTCCCACCAGCGGGGCCGGCGGCGTCGGCGTCGGGGAGGCGCCGGCGGCGTTGTTTGGTTTGTGGCTGAGGCGGTTGATGGGCAGGTTCGAGTCGTGCGAGCCTGTCTTGGGCGACGGCGGCGTTCCCATGTTCGCCGTACTCACACCCGTCTCTGGGGAGGAGGTGATGATGTTCATGGCTGGCGGCTTGCGCTGGTGTCCGTGGCCGTTCGGTGGTGGTGTGTTCCCGCCCTGCGACTGGCTGGTGCCGTTGGTGTTGTTGTGGTTCGCTGCGGAGTCGAAGTTGAAGCCCTTCTTGCGGCCATTCGACTGCGCCTGCGAGCGCGGCGCTGCGGAGGCTGTCTCGCTGACGACGTCGGTGTCGCCGCCGTCGGCCATCTGCATCGCATCGGTCAGCCCCGCAGCGCCGCCGGTGGAGAGAGGGGCGAGGCGGCCCTGCTCGTCTACGGCGATGTTCACGAGAAAGCACGAGCTGATCGCCGGGGTGAGGCTCGGCTCGTCGTTGACGGTGCGTGCCTGCGCCTCGACCTCCGCAATCTTCGCCAACGCCGCGGAGTCGCCCTTCTTTGCCTTCTTCATCTTGGCTACACCGGAAAGAAACTCCTTGGCTTGTCTCTTCGCCTCCGCGGTGACGACGGGGAGCTGGCGCAGGGCGATGACGCGAGCGGAGCAGCCGCCCACTGGTCGGCGCACGGTGCCGCGGGAGTCGCGGGTGGGCAGCGTCGAGGCGGGGATGTGCTGGGTGCTGGGGGAGTAGTTGTAGAAGAGCGGGCACGCCGGTGCCGGCAGGTCGCTGACCTTGCTCTGCGCGCTCGATCCCGCGCCCATGATTGGCTAAATATATTGATTGGAGTGTTTCTTCTTGAAATGCGAAATCAATAGAAAAGCGGTTGTATACAGTTCCAAGAAAACTTAGAAGACAAGAAATACTATTGCCTCGACCGCACTTTTTGCGCACTCTCCGTTTCAAGGCTTTCTACTTGCTGATATAGGTAGCGGGAAAAGCAGAGACAAGTGGGGGAAGAAAAGGAAAAAAACCTGTTACTGTTTTCGCGATTAAAAAAAAAAAACGAAGTTGGAATGCACAAACGGTTTAGCCAAACGTGTGGTAATATTTTTCTTGGGGATGCAAAAGAAGCAAATAAAGGGTGTCAAACAAAGATAACAAACAGATAATAAAAGATAATTATTGTACAATGCTATACATGTGAAGGTAACCAAAAAAGTATGAACAAATCAAAGCAGTGAACGTAAAAAAAAAAAAAACCTTGTTGTACGTGTATGACAGTCCACTGAAATTTATAGAATGAGAAAAGTGAAAATTGTCAGTCGAGCAATTCTGAAAATAAAAAGGAGAAGACAATTGATGATCGGCTTTTTTTCTTTTATCCGCCGTGCACCTTTGTGGCAACGGTGCACAACAGGTAGAAAGAAATGCTTAACGCGCAGCTGTTTGAAAGACCATCATACGTATTAAGATGGAGACCGGCATCCGAGTGAAAACAAAGAGAGCAACCGAAGGCAAAGAGGGGGAAGAAAAGAAGTATATTGCGAAGTAGAACGTTCACGCAAACCTAAATCTTGCCACGGAAACCAACAGAAATTGAAACGCGGACGAGAAATTTTCTTTTGCACCACTGGTTCGCAGGGATTGCTTTCCATAAAGAGAAAAATTTATGAAAATAATAAAAACCTTTTCATCTCAACTCAAGTCCTTCGCAATGCGCTTGGCGCTGAGAGTACAAATGACTTTCATAAAGAGAAAGGAGCTCGTTTACCTTCATAAACAGCGCAAACTGATCGACTTAGGAAAAACAACGTTTTTTAACTGGGGAAGCGCTTTTGCACCAAATTGTGCCTGAACTTTTCATCGTTTACTATCTTTCAGTTTTGCATACAGCTTTATTTTTTTCTTCCTGCATTAGAGGGCAGATAGCTTAGTTAATCAACGCACTACAACTTGTAGAATACAGACGGCTTGTACGTGTGGAGTTTGTTTTTTTTTTTTTTTCTCTCTTCCGATTTGAAAAACGTCGGTGCGCAGACGTGCATGGCTATGCGCGGGCCCCATCAGCAGCTGCTAGTTCTACGCATAGAAAACCGAAGACAAGGGCACCAGTCTTGTGCGGCACGGCGAAGATAACGTGAGGAAAAAACAAACGAGCACTCATCACCAAACACCAACAAAACATAATAAATAAAAGTCAGCAAAACGGTTTTCCTTTAACGGGGAAGGACGGAAAAGCTACGCAGCGGCTGGTCTTTCGAGATTCAAAGCGGGACAAACCAGAAAAAAGAAGAGTACACCACTCTGCACCCGCCCGCGTAAGCAGGCTTTTGTTTTCTTTTTTTCATTTGCGACGCATTAATTATATAGTAGAGTTCTTCAAGGGAAGAAGTAGAAACAAGATATGTACAGTAAGGAAAAATTAAAAAAAGTGATTGTCGTTCATATCAGGGAATAAAAAAAATAGAGAGCTATATACGATTTACAGCGCATCCGCTGACTCCCTCCACCCGACGCCTCTACGCCTCCTCGCGGCGCTTCTTGAGGTCGTCCTCCGGCTCCGCCTTGTTGGTATCCGCCTCCATGAAGTGGATGCGCGTGCCGCCGTCCGAGGCGTCCTCGAGGGGCACCGTGGCCGCACCGTCCGGCTTCGACGCCGACGTGGCCGTGAACTCCAGCGGCTGCACGATCGGCTCGTCATGCGACGCCTCCAGCTCGCCTGCGAAGTCGTCGACGGGGTTGGCGTCGTAGCACGTGGTGAAGCCGTTGTACTCGCCCTTCATGAACTGCTTCGTCTCGCCCGGCGGCACGTCGAGCACCAGCGTGCACTCGCCGGTCTCCTCGTTGGCGGCGGTGGTCTGCGTGTCGCCGAGGGGCTGGACGGAGCTCTCCGGGCCGAAGGTGACGGACACACGCATGACGTACTCCACAGTGTCGTTGTAGAAGGCCCACATGTGGCGCTTCTTGCTGACGAGGCGGAAGAGAAGGCCGTTGTCCTCCTCGAAGCAGCGGTAGATGTTGTCGATCGGGAACGCCTCCTCGGGACCGGGGCCGGCGTAGGGCGAGTTCGGGTCCGCCACGCGCTGCGTCTGGCTCTCCTGGTGCAGCGGGGCAGCGCTGGAGCGGCGGCGCTCGTTATCGGCGGCGACGTCCTCCTCCTCCTCCGGGGCAGTGGCCACCTGCGGCGCAGCAGCAGCGGCGGCAGCAGCAGGCTCTTCCGCAGGGGCAACAGCTGCGTCGGTGTCAGCAGCCGCCGCAGCAGGGGCCGGCTCCTCCGCCTTTGCCTCGGCAACCGCAGCGGGGACGGCCGGCTCTGCCGCAGGGTCGACCACGACGTCCTCCGCGGCCGCCTCCTCCTCCGCCTGCCTCACCTCGTCCTCGGCCTTGTCGTCCTCCTCGGCGACCTTCCGCGCCACCGCGGCCTCGGCCGTCTTCGGCGCCTCCTCCCCGGCTGCCGCAGCGGCCGCGGGCTTTGCCTCCTCCTCGGCGGCCTTCGTCTCCGCCTCCTCCTTCTGCGCCTCCGTCTTGGCGGGCAGAGGGTCCACCGGCGGGCTGGCGGGCGAGGCGGTGGCGACGGTCAGGTGAGTGGCGTCATCAGCCGGCGCGCTGTTCTTCGGCTTGGGCTTCTGCGCCTGCGTGTCCGCCTTCTTGGCCGGCGGCGCCGTCTTCTTGTCGTCGGCGCTCTTCGCCTTGCTGTTGCTGCACCCCATGTTGTGCTATTTTCCAAGTTATTGCAAGAGTGTGGTTGTCTGCGTAAATTCAAGACACCTCTGAATGAAAAGGTGGGATTGTGCGTGTGAGAAAGCTGTTGACAGCGCTCACGTTCGCAGTTTAGGTATTAAGTAAAATAAGAAATTGGAATATCACTGAGGGGATAACGAAAATAAAATTAGGAAGAGTGTGTAGGGACCCACCAACTGAATGATAAAACAGGAACAGAAATGGTAAAAGGCAAAAATACAAAGTGCAGAAAAAAAAAACACCGAAGATGCTTTTTTTCAGTGTTGAAATGATACAGGTGGCGTTTGAAGTAAAGGTGTCAGAAGAAAGAGGAAATGCGACGGCAGCAGACGGTTCCAAAAAGACGAAAATCGTAAATGAAAGAGTGGTACAAGCTAATCTAATAAGCTCTTTTTGTTGTTGTTTCTGAAGTAGCTACACAACAGAGTGATTGCTGAGGTTACCCGCACGAAAACAAGACGACTAAAATCAGTTGTTAAGAGTATGCGAAGAGACAGCAGCAAGCAGAGGTGACAAAGCAGAGACCAATGCAATGAGGCCCAGACAGTAGAAAGACGAGAGAGATGAAGAGCGACAGCGATGGTGGATAAAGATAAAGTAGGTTGGAAGAGAGAAAAGAGCTGATTTGCATACCATATGATATGGTACTTTTAACTCTGCTGTCGTCGTAGTGTCGTAGCGAACATCTTCATAACTCGCGGGCCTTCGCCACCTTGCCAAGCCACAAGTTTAGAGCGCACGCAACACTGCCAATAAAAAAAAGTCACAACGCAAACTGAAGAAATCCTAATTTTGCCTCCATACAATGCACCTTTAAAACTGTTTTTTTCCATTTCAAGGGGTTGCTCAGTCTTGTCAAACAACTGCTTGACAGTCATCCGCGCGTTGCTTGTCAGCTATATAGTTTTGCTTTTTTGACCAGAAAGACAAAAATCCGCTTTCAATGTGACAACCAGAACGAGATGCTACAGAAAAGCACAGAATAAATAAATTCAGCAGAAGCCAAGTTACGCGAGAAACAGACAAGAAGAAAATAAAAGGCCTCTAGAACGCAAGGCATGGCTACTTTCCTCATCATTTCACGCTCCTACTTGCCCAGCCATCACACGCCGTCGACGTCCATGTACGTCGCCATGGTGCTGAGATGCGAGGTGCCGTACAAACACACAGAGCTGCCAGCGCCAACGCAGAGTACTGGACTGAACTCGTGGAAGCACGCCGCCCCGGGCTCGCAACTCTGCCCGTCACCCATGCCGTCCGCGACAGGCACGTCTCTGCTCAAGTTGTAGTTCTCCACCACGCACGCGGTGGGGCGGCGCGAAGCCGATGCGCCTGCACGCCCCGCGGTGCTGCGGCTGGGCTGCACGAGCTGCAGCGTCGACGGCGTCGTGGTGAGCGTCAGAAAACGCTTGCTGCACGGGTGCACGTCGAGCTGTCGCACCATCGCCGACACCCCGCACTCCCCGAGCATCGCGGCACCGCCGCTCAGCGCACAGGACGCACCTCGCCCACCGCGGCCCGCCTCCGCGTCCAGTGCGGTGCCAAAGAGCAGACTGGGCTGCTTCGCGTAGCGGCGGTCCCACACGGCGACGGTGCCGCAGGCGTAGCCGGCCACAACGGCGTCCGGGTACCGGCGGGAGTAGCCCACCCGCACGCACAGCGACGAGAAGGGGCTCGCGGCAGTGCCGCCGAAGGTGAACTGCGAGGCCGGGTGCGCGTAGCCGAGGCGGGCGGCACCGGCGCTGCTGCCGTCGCGCATGTCGAAGAGGCACACCGGCCGTCCGTAGCTGCCGACGAGGTACTCGTAAGGGGTGTACACGTTGGCGTGCAGCGCAGAGACGCGGCCACCGCTGTCGGAGGAGGAGGAGGCGGCGGCATCAACGCTGGCGAGGGTGCCCAGCGTGGCGAGGCGCTGCTCGTTGCCGAGATCCCAGGCGCTGACGCCGCCCTCGCCGTTGCTGAGGTAGAGCAGCCCGGTGCACGACTGGTAGCTCGACACACACTCGTGCGCGCCTTCGTTCTGGCCAAACCGCGCCGTCTCGAAGGTCACCACGCGACGCACGCGGTGGCGGTCTGTGAAGTGCGAGAAGACCTCGACAGCGCCGAAGCGGCGCACGGCGCAGATCAGCGGGTGGTGCGCGGCATCCACGAGGTGCAGGTCGCCCACGCCGTGGTAGTAGTGCGGGTGACCGTGCTGGTAGGACGACGGCAGGGCCGCGATGGCGTTGGCGGCCTCCGCGCGGTCCATCCACGCCCCTGCCCGACTCACGCCGCCGCCGCCGCCCATCTCATCGCGGCGGTAGAAGTGGCCGGGGTGCCGCGTCGGCGTCCGCTCGCGCAGCCCACGCCGTCCCTCGCCATCACCACGCTGCAGCTGCTGCTGACGCCGCGCGCCGCCCCCGACGCGCCGATTTGCGCCGTCGCTGTTTGGGTTGAAGCGGTCGTACATGAAGAGCGGCCGCGCGACGTTGCTGAGGTCGGAGCGGCTACGCCCCACCACGTCGCGCAGGAAAAACTGCGCCTTGGCGTGTAGACGGCGCCGCGGTGGTGTGGGGGCGGCAGTGTTGCTGCGCCGCTGCCGAGCGGAGTGTGCCGGCTCCACCGCCTCCCCGTCTGCCTCCGCGTCCTCCGTCTGCTCCGCTCCCTCCTCTTCGTCTTCCTCTCCTTCTGGGTGGTGACGGTGGGCATGCTCGGGTACGTCGTCGTTGTCGCCGGTGGTAGGCAGGCCGAGGTGGTCGTAGGACCACACACTGAGCAGGCCCCCGGTGGTGGACGTGACGACGATGGGCTCGGACGGGTGGAAGAGGACGACGTCCACGTTGCCCGCCACCCGCGACCCCGTCTCCTCTTCCTCCTCCTCGTCGCGGCGGGAGCGGGAGTGACGGTGGTGGTGGTGCGCGAAGCCGTGCTGAGGTCGTCGCCGTCGCGTGTGCGCCGGCACGCCAGCCTGGCCGACGTCCCCCACACCCAGGCAGCGAAATGCCGTCGGCGCGGGTGTAAAGGCAGCACCCATTGTCCTGCTGCCGGCCGTTCTGTCGTTCACGCCCGCTGCATCGCCTAGCTGCCACGAGCGCCGCTCGCTGTCGGCGACCTCCGCTCCGGGCACCTCGTCCTGCGCGAAGGCGCGTATGTTGCGCTCCACTCGCTGGTAGTAGTGGTGCAGCGCGTTCTCCTTCTCGAGGTTCATGGGGTGCCGTGGGTCGCTGTCGTCCATCTTCTCCAGCATAAACCGCTCCAGGAAGCTCAGCGCGCCGTAGGCAAAGTTCGTCATCGAGGTGCTGTCCATCGCCCACAGCGGGTGCAGCGCCAACGTCTCCGAGTCGAGCAGCGTGCCGTCCCCGTCCCCGTCGCTCCCCTCCTCCCGAGCCCTCTCACGGCGCCGCGAGCCACGCTCGCCGCTGGGGGTGTCGCCGTGCCGGTACCGGCTGCTGCTACCACCCCTCCCGTGCCCGCCCTCCCCTTCCGGGTCGCTTCCCGAGCCGGAGTAGTAGTCGTCGACCCGGTCCTCGCGCCGCCCACCGCGGTTACGCTCATCGTCGCCGTCGTCATCGTCCACGCCGCGCAGGCCGCCGCCGCCGTTTTTGCCAGCGCTGCCGCTGTCGAGGTGCCGCCGCGACGCCGTGCGGGTAAAGCCGCTGGGCGAGTCGGACACGTCAGGGCCGTCGGCCGCTGCGATGCGCAGAAGGCGGCCAATGAAGCGGCGCAGCACCGCCGGCTGCGGGTCCGGCACGTCGTCGATCTCCGGCGCAGGACCGGCCGCCAGCGCAGCGGTGGAGGCAGCGTGCGGCTCGGCGGCGTTGCGGTGGCTCTGCCTCGTGGCGGTGGTGCTGGGCACACCGCCGCTGGGCTCGTGCGTGTCGTCGAACATCTCGTTCCGCCCGAGCATCTCCCGCAGCGGGAGGTACGTGGCGAGGTCACCGCCGCCGTCCACCGACGACGCCGTCAGCGGGTCCGCGCTGGACTGCCGCCCGAGGCCCACCGCAGCGGACGCGACATCGCCGCTGAGGTGATCGTCACGCGCGTGCTCGCGCCGCGCACTGTAGCCGCGGTGGCGTGAGCGGTGGCGGTGGCGGTTGGCACGCCCGCTGACCGCGCCGTACTCCTCCTCCTGCGGCGACCCGCGCGGGTCGTGCCCGTCGTAGTCGTCGTACCACGACTGCCGCAGGAAGTTGAATTCCTCCATGACCACCTTGCGCGCGTACGTGCGGATGTACGGGCAGGCGTCCTGCGTGTGCTCGAAGAAGAGCCGCACGAGGTTGCTGAGGGGTGGCAGGCACGACTGCAGGCGCCGGTGGTCCTGCTGGGTCAGGTGCTGGCGCAGTCCGGCGACGCCGCCCGCGTTGGCGAGGCTTCCAGCTATTCCCGCACCGGAGTTGTCCAGCGTGGTTCCCGCGTAAACCGAGCGGGCGGCTGGCACGAGCACGTTGCTGCCGCGGTGCGAGTACACGGAGCCGGGCGTCACCACGCTGGACCCGCGGTACGACATGGACAGCGGCGGCTGATAGGACGACATGGACGCGTACGGCTGCTGCTGCTGCTGGTGCGGGGACCGTTGCGAGTGCGGCGACACGGCGGTGCCGCGACCTGCCGCGATGCCCGGCGACGCCGGCGTTCGGCCCTGCGCGGCCAGCTTAAACCACTTGTACACCCACACCGCCACGTACTGGCCAATCTCCTCGATCGGGAGGTCCTCGCGCAGCTGCTCCAGCAGCCAGCGGAACGTGGTGTAGCACATTCCCAGCACCTCAAGACGGAGGTCGGTGTTCAGCTCGCACCGCTGGTACGTCTCGCGGTGAATGCGGGTCAGCTCCACTTCCACGACGTGCGTGCGGGAAGCCTGGCTTGGGGCAGGAGACACGAGCACCATCATCAGACACCGCAACGCCGCGCCGCGCAGAATGGACGTGTCCGAGTAGGTGAAATTGAGCAGCGCGCCGGAGGCCATGCGCAAACCAGCGGCCAGCACCTGCGGCGACGTCGGTGGCAGCTCGTGCACATCCCCGTCGAGCGCCGGGCTCAGCTGCGCGGACGCGGAGGCCTCGTTAGCGCTGCGAAACCCACCACCGTCACCGCCCTCCTCCTCCGTCTCCCTTTCTTCGTCAACGTCGTTGTCCGCGTTCCCGTCGTCCTCTGACGCAGCCGGAGGTTTCCAGTTGCACAGCAGCGACACGAAGAGTGTCAGCAGCGTCACGTGGTACGTCGTGGCGACGCACGCCGGCGGCGGCGGCTCCTCAAACGCCGTTGTCGGGGCAGCAGCGGCACCGCCAGCAGCGGCCAGGCTCGCGGCGTAGTTCTGCGCCTGCAGGGGCGACGACCACGACGCATTCGAGCTCAGCGTGGAGCTGGGCGGACGCGGCAGCGGAGGCATC
Source organism: Crithidia thermophila (assembly GCA_030849055.1). NCBI lineage: Eukaryota > Euglenozoa > Kinetoplastea > Trypanosomatida > Trypanosomatidae > Crithidia > Crithidia thermophila. The sequence continues at coordinate 45,593 of JASAOP010002749.1, forward strand.
GCCGGCACGTGGCTCTGCTGCCCCATTGCCACCGCCGCGGTGTGGCTCGCCACCTCCATGTTGCACATCGCCATCAGCGGCGCGTCGTCGCGGGTGCGGTGCAGCAGCTGGCAGCACAGCTGGAAGACGCCGTGCTGGTGGCACGCCTCCCGGCCGCCGTCGCTGTGCAGGGCGATGAGGGTGAGCAGCGCCGCCGCGAGCATGCGCTGGCCGTAAGGCGTCGCGTACGGGCCCAGCACGGCGCTCTGCCACGCCCCCGGCGCCTCTTCGACCGTCACCCCTGCATTCGAAGCCAGCCGCGGCACCTCCACCGGGCACTGCAGGATCTCCGCACACGCCTTCACGGCGGCGTCGCGCTGCTTTGCATTGCCGATCAGCTCCGGGTCAGCGTAGCAGCTCTTGCAGTAGATGAAGAGCGTCGCGGGCATCAGAAAGCGCAGGTCTGGCCGCACCCAGTACCGGTCCAGCACAAAACGGTAGATGTTCGCCTCCGCACACTGCAGCACCGCCGCCGGGCCGCAGTCGACCAGCCGGCAGACCAGCTCCGTCGCCTTCTCGCGATGCGCGGCCACCAGCAGGGCCTGCAGCAGCAGCGGCATGCGGTCCATGAAGGGAAAGGTGTGCTGCGGCGGCGGCGGCGGTGGCGGCGCGGCGGTTGTGGACAGCTTCGGCGAGCCGGCCGGCGACCCGCCAAAGAGGTCGTTGCCCGAGTTCAGCGTGCGCAGCCCGGCGGTGTAGAGGAAGGAGTTTGCCTGACCCGAGCTCGTGGCGTTGGTGTACAAGTTGGTGACGTACTCGGCCTTGCGCGCGGCCAGCTTGCTTGGGCTGCGGCGGGCGTCCATGCGCGCCACCACCGCCGCCGCGGGGTTCGCCGTGGTGGCCGCCGCGGCGACGTCGGGCAGCCCAATGAGGTTTGCCTGCGACGAGCGCTGGTAGCGGCCTGCGGGCAGCGTCGCTTGCGAGTCCGACCGCGCTGGCATGCCGCCGTCTGCGCCGCCCTCCCGCTGCCCCCGCGCAGCACGTGCGGCGGCGACCTGCAGCCCCTTCGCGCCGCCAGTCCCGGCACTGCCGCCGCTGCTCATCAGGTCGGCCATGGAGGTCGCCGTCGAGACGGTTGTGCGCGTGCCCTCCGACGAGAAGGCGCCGCCGCCGTTTGGCTGCGGTGGAAGCTGCTGCAGCTGGGGTGGGAAGGAGGAACGGAGGGAGTTGGAGTACTGCTCCGCCACATCGCGCAGCAGCAGCGCACCGGGCCGCCGCCCAGCCCCCGCGTCGCTGCTGCTTCCAGCGCCGAGGCGGACGGTCTGGGCCGACGCCGGCGACGACCGCCGCGAGCGCTGCCGCTGCCCTCTCTCTGCGTCGGCCTCGACCTCAGCCGTGCGGCTCGTGTCCCAGACGGTGGACGCTGGCGATGCCGGCAGCTGCAGCCCGATGATCTCCGCGAAGAACACGCGCGGCCGCTCGAAGGACTGCTGCGTGATGCCGTCGAGCTGCGCCTGCATCCCACGCAGCGACTCCGTCAGCAGCGACGGCATGAACACCGCACTCTCCTCCGGGGTCGAAGGCAGGCAGGAGTAGCGGCCGTCCGCGTAGACGGACGTGGCGACGGTGGCCGCGGCACTAGCGCTGGCCGGGTTGGTGGGCACCGCGAGGAGGTCTGGCCGCGTGTACTTCCACGAGGTGACCGTCTCGTCGAGCCAGCCGCGGAACTCCATCACACTCGTGCATCGCGGCGGGGCGGGGTGGATGGCCCGCAGCAGCGAGACACACGCCCGCTCCACCAGGTTGTCCCACGTGGCCCACAGCGGGTGGGCGTGGGTGGCGGCCACCGGCGGGTACACAGTGAGACACCCGTCGAGGCCCCCCACAATGATGCGCTCCGCCAAGATGTAGCCGCGGAAGAGCGGCGCCACGTAGACGTCTTCGCGGAAGAGGCGGGAGTACTCCGGCAGCGACAGCGTCGACCACGCAATGCACTCGATGATGCTCTGCAGGTACCACTGCAGCTGGCCCAGCGGGGTCTTCTTGTCCGTCAGCGCGCCAGGAAAGAGGCGCAGCAGCAGCGGGTGCAGCTCCTGCAGCTCCGGCCGCTCCGCGATGAACCACAGAACGGCCATGCGGAGCGGCGTGGTGAGGCAGCTCGTGAGAATGTCGGATGGCAGCCGCACGTGGTGACGCAGCGCACCGGCGCTTCCGCCGCCCACCGTCCCACCGCTGCCGCCGGCCCGTGCAAGGTTGGGGGAGCTCCCGCCGAAGTCGTCGTAGTTGCCGCCGCCAGCGGTCTTGTCGCGCAGCCCGCCCCCACCGCCGCCCAGGGCACCTCCGCCGCCAGCACCGCCTCCAAGACCGCTGTTGCCGCTGGTGCTGCTGCCGGTGGCGCCGATGAAGTAAAAGTCCTGCAGGACAGCGCTCTGCGGGGCCGGCGTGCTGTCGATGCCGCCGGCGCCACCGCGACCGCGGCGGAGGGCGTCGCCTGCGCTGAGGTCTGCGCCGCTGCCGACGCGGTCGAGGCTGCTGCCCATGACGCCCATCCCACTGTCTGCCAGACTGTCTAGCTCCGCGGCGCTCACCTGGCGGCTGGACTTCAGCTGGTACTCGCGCGAGGACGTGAAGTAGCGCTGCTGGTGCTGCTCCTCGCACATGCGAATGTAGTAGTTCAGAATCTCCCGCGCCTCCGCGCAGTCGGCGACGAAGACGAGCGGGAAGCCGACGCGGCTGCGGAAGGTGTCGAGGGACAGCTTGCTGCACGGCGGCCCGGCGTAGCCGCCGGCAGCAGAGCCGTTGTTGACAAGGTACAGGTTACCTCCTCGCGGCGGCGGCACCCCTCGGGCGAGGTAGTGGAAGATCACCTTCGCATCGCCGGCATCCTTGCGGGCGTCGCTGAGAGTCTGCACCAGATCAGAGGGACGTGCGTTGGCGCAGCACGACGTGGGCAGCGGGCGGGGCGCGAGGCTCTCGTACTGCTCCTCCAAGCACTGCGAGAGCTGCGAGAGCACCGTAGGGGCGTCGCCGGGGGTCAGCGCGGGGGAGCGCCACATCAGCAGCGGCGACCACCCCTCCGCCTCCGCGGAGCACAGCGACGGCATGCGGGCGTTCTCGGCGCTGCCCTCCTCGGCGTAGTCCTCAACCTGCGACTCACCGGCGTTCTCAATGATGGAGACGTCCACGTTGAGCGCGATGCACAGGCTCTTCGTGTGCGACATCTTCACCGCCGTCCGCGAGGCAATCGCGCGTGGGCGGTAGGCGGCGCCGTGCTTCAGCAGCCGCTGCTCGTCCCAGCGGACGTTGTGCAGCTCCTGGTGCGTCCAGCACTCCTGCACGAGCTGGCAGCCCCAGCGCTGCTGCTCCGCGCTCAGCACGGCGGTGTCCGAGACGTGCGTCAGCCGCGGAGGCCCTGAAGGAGATGTGACAGGTGCCGCAGCCGCGACGCCGAACCCGCCGCCCGCGCCTTTCGACGCCGGCGCGGTTGGGGAGGCGGCGCGGTGTGGCCGCGGGGCGATGGTGCTCGTCGCCGGCAGCGGCGGCATCCCTTCGAACTCGGCAGTGATGGGCGGCCGCGTGGGGTCACGGCGGGCAGGGCTGCGGCGTGGGGGCGCCGTGCCGACACTCGCGTTGTCGCTGCTGCTGTTGTTGCTGCTGCTGGCGTTGGAGGCGGTGGTCAGCGTCGGCGGGCACGGCCGCGGCAGCTCCGTCTGCGCGTGTAGCGAACGCGAGGCGGTGAAAGGGTCTGCGTGGGCGGCCCGGTTGGACGAGGTGGTGGACATGAGGTGCAGCAAGTCCTGCACGTCCCCATCGGTGATCTCCTCGAGCGACTCTAAGTCCGGCACGGAGAGGAGAGAGAGTTGGCTGTCCTCATTGCGAAAGTACGCAAGCGACTCGGTGGCTTCCATGGATCAAGAAAAAAAAAGCAAAAAGCAACACGCGAGTTCTATTTATCTTTTTTTTTCCGTGTCGCAGCCGGCCTCTTGCAAGACACGCAATAAGAGAAATGAAAGAGAAGAGTAGTTTGCTTTTTGTTCAATTCAAATCTTCTGCGCTAGGCAAAAGAAACGCAAAGCTCCTTGAGCGTGCAGACTTAACAGACGACGTGCAGACAACAAGGAAGGAAGAGAGAGAGAGAGTGCGAGGAACGACGAGCAAGGAAAAAAAAAAAAGCAAATTACCGTTATGGTTAGTATGGTTGATCAAACAGCAGTAAAACAGAGATAATGATGGTGATTGCACCAGAAGCCATGCACGTGATGATGGTGCTCTTCTCTTAAAATGTGCAAAAAGAAAAATACTAATGTGAATAAGGTTTGTAAATTTTCTAAGAACGACCAGTCAAGTTTGACGAAACAGGTGAACAAAGGTGTCACGACTCCTTTTTTAACTGTTAATGTGTTCAAAAAAAAAAAAAAAAGAGCAACAGGTTGCTGCAGGTACGATGCGGAGGGTGGAAACCGGACACGCTGACTGAAAGTTGGTCACATATCGTACGCTGTGCAGCACAGCAGCAAACCAAAACAACAAGAATGAGTGGCGCCTCAAATACTCAGCTGAAGAGAAAAAAGGAAATACAAGTGAGAGAGGAAGAGCAATTCACTAAGAGTCTCACTACAGACCTCTCCAGATCCTCGTCTTAGTGCAGCAGATGCTTGCTTCGGTGAACAAGTAACGTGTTTACGAAAACGTACCACGGCAAAAAAAAAAAAAGCTTTGGAGGCTAGTGGTGAGAGCCGACAGATAAAGATCGCGTGAGGTGATAAAGAGAAAGAAAGAGAAATTTGTAAAGGAGAGAGTGATCGAGATTGAAATTATGTGCAACTGAGTAGCTCACTGCAGGCAATGCAGAATCAAAAAGACAGCAGCTCTTTCTCTTTTTCTGCTTTGCATTGAAAGTTGGCGGCGGGGAAAGCGCCGGTTTGTGATGCACTCTGGATACGAGGCCCGGTTGTTGCAACGCACAAAAAAACGCAGAAAGTGTTCAAATGAAGTGTACCCCAAACGGCTCTCCTGTTGCACTTCTGTGTTTGTCAAGGTGCAACACCTCCCTGCACGAGCAGACACAGACACACAAGTCAATTTCATGCCCATATCTCAATTGCGGATTTCTCAACGTGCACATGTACGTGTTTCTTTTCGTGTGTACGCGTGCTGGCGAATTGGCATCTTCGTTAACGCTGCGTTATCTGGTGAGAAGTACACACAAGAAGTAACCCTCTACATTCTTTCAATGACCAATTTATTTATGGTTTTTTTTTTCGGCAAAGCCTGGAGGCAATTTCTTCCACCACAATATCGTGGGTGAGAGCGAGACAATCTTTATGTCTACGTGATTGAATAGGTGAAATAAAGACCAAATAATGAAGACAAATCTGAGAGAAAAAAAAAACAGATTCAAGAAGAAAAAACGAAAAGGAACCGCACGTTGACTACTAGTAAAATTGGCGAGAGTGCAACGACAACCAAACTCATTTTAAAAAGGGAAGGGACCTCACAAGGAAGGCCATCACTTTCAACACATATACAAGAGCAGGGAAGAGAGAGTAATATGCTGAAGCGCAGATTCCGACACGTTGCACAGACGAATAACAAAGTCCTCAAGCACTCAATAGTGAGCTTTCATCAGAAACGCTGAACAAGAGGAAACCTAGAAGAGCTTGAAATCTGAAAAAATGCGCAACACTTTTATGCGCGTGGCTCGCTCATTCTCTCGCTGCCTTGCAGCCACATCGCATAAAAAGTATTTGGCGTCTCCCACCTCTTTAGACTGCGTTTTGCAACATCATTCCCGTGTCTCTTGACTAACTCAACTCGTCAACAGTGAGCACCTCCGGCTTCGGTGCTTGCAGCAAAAAAAAGGGGAAAAAAGGGAACAGCAAATCAGTATACATCGTACATCCTTTTCTTTTAACCTTTTATAGGGCAAATAAAACTTAAAAAAAAACAAGAAGCAAATTGGAGCATAAGAAGATAAACTCGAGTCACTTGAGTAGAAAGAAAATAGAAAAAGACTAACACTGTTGGAATCAAAGAGCACCTTAAACGACAAGATGCGCATCGGGATACATCGAATTAAAACACACACAATCACTGACCTCGCGACACTTTACACATGAAGAACGTAATTCTTTTTCCACATCAAAGAAGAGCGAATTACAAACAACGAGGGCAGAATAAAAGAGCAACTTTGTGAAAACAAAAACAACGCGAAGCGGAAGTTAGGACACGGACTCAAATATTGCTTTTTGAGTTCGTTTGATGTAGCTGGCAACCACACTTTTAGCGCACCATTGCGCAGCCGAAATGGTGGAAAAGAAGAAAAGATAATCAATTCTCGAAACAAACGATGAAGGTAAAGAGAAAACAGGAGAAACCCTGAAAAAAGGAGTAAGAAAACAATGAAACAGCAAAAGGCAAGTCAAGGTAGCGATTTTTAAACGACGTGAGGCCTGAGAGCGAGTTGTGAATTTGACATTAAAAAAAAAATCATGGTAGGCAGGAAAAGGAAAACTTCATAAAACGCGATGCAGTCGCGAGACGCCTTCTGCGCTGCTCCTCTACCTCTCTCTTTAAAAACCGGCTGCCAGGCCTGCGCTTTCAACGGCACACGCATGTCGGTGTTGACTACAAGCGGAACTCGCGCTCGTCCTCAGCCGTGCGGGCCTCAAGAGTGTCGACACGCCATCCCGTCACCGTACCTTCGACGAAGAGCTGTGTCTCGCCAGGACGGATGTCCACCTCGCACAGGTACTTGCCGAAGTCGTCCTCGTTACCCTCCTCCGGGTCGTCAATGCGGAAGGCGGTGGTGTCGCCCAGCGGCACGATCTGCGAGTCGTAGTCGAAGAGCACCGCTACGTGGATGATGAGATCTTTGCTATCGTTGTAGAAGGCCCACCGCTTCGCCTCCGTGTCCGCTATGCGGTAGAGAGAGTTGCTGAACATCGGGTAGACACGGTTTCCCTTCACGGTCGGCTTTCCGTTCTTGTACGACACCGGCTGGGTGCCGAGCTCCTTAGACTTGCCAGAACCCATTTTCGACTTTAGTGCGATTGTGTACGATGGAAAGCAGAATTCTTTTTAACAACCAAAGAAAGGTCAGCGATGGCGCAAAAAAAGCTAAAATAAAAAAAAATGGCGAGAGAGACTACAAAGTAAATTGCGCACAAAAAGCACTGCGGTTGCGGTACTTCGAGTTGCACAAGTAATCGATCTTACATTGTTGTTGGTGCGTGTTGATTGAAGAGTGTGAGGAATCGTAGGAGTAACAAGTCACAGGAGGAAAACAGAGCGAGAAAAAAGTCAGCACGGTGTAAGAATAAAGAGCAAGATTGAGAATTGTGGTGAGGAGAGAAAGAGAGAAGGAAGGTGATGCACATCTGTGATAACCAACTTTAATTTGCGCTGCCGTAAAGCGTCAGCTGCGCGACACCATGAAAGCGCAGCAAATGCCGTTGTCAAAAAAAAAACTCAACAGCTTCACCTCTCCCTTCAAAAAGATGCTGCTTTCCCTTCTGTAAATGATTGAAGCGCGAGAAGCCGTGATTACGTAGCGTAATGCTTTGCGCTTTTCGGAGTAATAAAAAAAGAAGATGAGCAGACAACGTCTCGATCCCTCATAAACCGTAAAACCAGTTTTGAAGGGTCCTCAACTTCTTTGGTTGCAATAAAACCTTCGATTACTGCCAGCTTTTCTAGAACGGTGTTGCTAATTTTTATTAATGTTTCTTTTTTTTTAGTGGGTTCTCTGCGGTGTGGTACGCAGGTGCCAGACACTCGGAAATGTAATTCAGAATACACTGTTCAAAAGTAAAAAGTGATTAAAAGCAAGTCAAGATGAAATCATTGCCACTCTCTTGCAATGGCGTACGTGTGCGCGGTCAGCTACTGTGTTGCTGACCTCTCATTCTCCCTATTCTTCCGTGTCAGGCGCATGCCACCCCAACTTCAAAAAAGCTATCCCTTCTTTCTCAGCTTCAGAATAGGGAAAAGATAACTTTGTTGACGAAGACTAGCACCGCTGAGGGTAAAAAAAAAAAACGGAAGTAAAAAAGGACAAAGCAAATCAGCACAGTACAGAAGAAAGAAAAAAAACAATGTTTAACAATTTGTTTATGTACATACAACGCTAAAAAATCTGCGCTGGATAATGAAACAAGTAAGCTCAGCAGCAGTAACAACCAACGGCCCGTACCAGAAAAGTAAAATAGCCTTTTTATATAAAAAAAATGCAACCTTTACCTGGCTTTCGCCAAATCGCCAAAGAGAAAAAAAAAGGTAAGTACCATCAAATTTATATGATCAATTGAAAAGAACTACACTCAGCATTAAAAAAAAAAAAAGTGACTATGTTGACGTGGAGGCAAACAAAAGTTGTCGTTATTTCTTTTCCTTTCTCTTGAGAACAGCGATGCTTTTCCTCCAGGCTGGCTCGATTCTCTTTGCTCATCACAGCGCACTCCGTAGAGTCGTACACGCGGTGAAGGTGCTCGCTCTTTTCAATAAAAGGATTCATACAGCTTAACGCAGTCAAACGCACTCAACAGGCATGTTTGGAGATAAAGGAACGCACACTGACCTCGGTTCCTTCTTTTTGTTCTGTGGCGCAACGACTTCTCTGTTGTTTTCGTTTTTTGCGAGAATTGCGATTTTGCATTCGCGTCTCTCTGGACCCACGCGCGTGTCGCGTCTTGACACTGCCAGCTACAACACAATAGACACGAAAAAACAACAGACAAAAGCAAACAACAAGCTCTTCACATCGATAAAAAAAAAAACAAGGAGAGGATCATGGCACATAAAAAAAAGGGAGAAAAACAAGAGGCAAACCCAAAAAACTAGAACAGGCAACCCTCTTCTTCAAACAGATCACCGGACATTTTAGAACAGAAAAAAGGGAAGAAAAAGGCACAATGTGGCTTACTGCGCTTTGAAGTGACTCAAATTGCAGCATCAGCGAGAAATCAAAAAAAAAAAAGAGCAGCCAAAACGAAAGCTAATGAAATAGAAAACGAGAAGGAAAGTACAAACGAGATGGCCCGTCAGCGTCCAGCGATCTCGGGAATACATCAACTGAGATACTCTACAAACACCCGAAAGGAAAAACAAGATGGCCCTTCGGCTGCGTGTTCAAACCTCTTAGATGCCAAAAAGAACAGCTTTATCTCTCTTGTTTTTTCCTCCTTTCCACTCAGACAGAGACTCTAGAACTTGCTGCTCTTTGGTGCCTCGAGGCGACGGTAGTACGCCTGCTCGTCTAACTCGGGGTGCTGCGCAAAGTACTCCTCCGTGAGCGGAAGTGCCTCCAACTTGCTCTCGTAGCCGTCGACGGTGCCCTGCACGAACTTCTTCGTCTCCAGCGGGTAGACGACCATTTCCGCAAGAATGCCGTCATCCTGCGTCTCCATCGTGGTGTCGCCAAGAGCCTCGAGGTGGCTGTCGGCGCCAAAGAGGTACTTGATGTGGAACTCGTAGTCCTTCGAGTTGTTGTAGAAGGTCCAGCGGCCGTCGTCCTCGTCGATGTAGCGGTAGAGCAGGCCGCCAAAGAGCGCCTCCTTCTTTCCGCGGGCATTCGGCTTGGTGTACATGTACCCCTTTGTCGGGTCCTGGTCGGCCGTGCCAGAGCTGGAATTGCAGCAGCCCATCGCGAAGTATGTCGACACAAAAAAAAGGGGGTGGGGTTTCTAGTGAAAAAGTCTGCAACGACAACGTGAAGCTATGAGCAAAGCAGCGCGGGGGTAAAGCTATCTGAAAGAAAAAAAAGGAGGAAAAGAGAAGAAAAACTATGTAAAGTGGGGAAAGCAGATAAAGCTCTCTTCGCCGGCAAACAGGGGAGGGAGCAAAAAAGATACGAGCAGAAGGAACCTCCGGTGTGGATTTGTGTGAACCTTGCCTTGGCGATGTTGGACAAGAAGAGAAAGAAAGAAAAAAGCTAGTTCAATAGAGCTCTGAGTAACTCTCTACCAGACATCACAAAAGGAAAAAACAAAGCGGTCAAATTAGTAAGATGTGCAGACGATTAAAATGAAGAGAATGGTCATTCGAAGCAAAGAGAGATGGGAGACGACGTACGAGAGTAATGGATGGTATTAAATACGAGAAGAAACGCCACTACGAGAACTGCGTCTGATGAACTTGGCCGCTTTTGTTGCAGTGGAGAGCAAGCACGGTGCTTCTCACAATGCACAGAAGCTCACACACTTTTATGTGGGGTTGAGTGAAAGGTAAAGCAAACCTCAACGCCACGTCCAGGAAAAGTGTAAGCGGATCTTACAAATTTTCCTGCTCACAGCATAACGTAGGTGAAGCATGAAAGAGAAAGAAAACGTTTTTCGTTGTTGCTGAGCACAAGTCATTATTTGCGGTTTGATTGGGTGACACATAGAAGAATCCACAGAAAAAAAATGCAAATTTAAAAATGAAGACCGTAACTTACAAAATGGAGGCGTATGCAGAAAATGAGAGCAAACAAAGAAAAAAGTGTACTGTACAAATGAGAAGAGCAGGCAAAGTACGAAGGTTGAAATTACGAAGAAAACATTTTAAAAAAGCGTCAGCTGTCTAAGACGAAACATAAGGAAAAAAACAGAAACTCACTAGTGGACACATAAACGCACACACATAAAGAAAATAATAAATACACGCACCAAAAGTGGCAAGCTGGCGCGAGAAAGTGCGTCGCTATCAAAAATGTTTCCATCCTGTGCTTATGAAAACGTACTGATAGAGAGACACAGTGGACAGAGAAGATACGGAAAGCGCAAAACGCCCTGTGGTTCAAGCTCACTGGGTGGGAAAACACCGTTCGAAAAGGAAAGAAAAATAAGGATAAATGAAGAAACTTGTCTACTGCAAACGTACGGGCGTGGCTAAAGTGATGACAACAACTGTGCTAGCAAAACAGTAGAAGAAAACCTTTGTAGACTACAAAGGGGGGAAGAAAAAAAACTAAACTAGGGATAATAGGAAAACAGTCTAGACAACCACATCCAAGCTGTCGTTCAAGAGCGTGCCCTTCTCCTCAGACACCTCCGTGTAAACATACGTGCGCGGAAACTCTGCACGCGGCGTCTTCACTTGAAACTTTGCCTTGACGCTCGCCACGTCGTCGCCAAGAGGAATGCGGGTGTGATTCTGGAAGGCGGGGGAGGTCGGGGGCAGCTGGACAAACTCCACCCGCGGCCCGTTCTTGCCGCCCACCGCACCCTTGTGAAAGTAACCCAGCACGTAGGGGCGGTGAGCCGCCGCCGGCGCTGTGTTGGTCGGGGATGTGCTGGGCGGGCTGGGCAGAATGCGAGGGATGATCCAGTACGGGGAGTCGTCGGGGCTCAGCAGCGACAGCAGGCTGACGTCGCTCACCTGCATGAACGTGAACATCGATGTCGGGTTGTCGGGGTCGACCTGCGAGTTGCGCAGGACATGCAGCACGTTGGCGCACTCGCGAGCGAGGGTGATCATGATGGGCGGCTGCGCGCTGGCAGCGCCGCCGTCGCACATCTTCGGCGTCTCCTCCGCCGTGGCGTCGTGCGTGGACAGCGTGATGCCGACAAAGCTGCGGCTGGTCACGGTGATGCGCAGGCACACCGACGGCCACGCACCGTCGAAGACGCCACGGACGCGGTAGTCGTGGTGGTTGGCGAGGCGGAACACCACCCCGCAGCCGGAGAAGTACCGGCACACCTCGCACCACTCCAGCCAAATGTACTGCTCGCGGCGGCACGTGCACGGCGACGACAGCGAAGTGCGCGACGCCTCCTCGTCGCCGAGCACGTCGGCCTCCTCCTCCGACTGATGCACCGGGTGCACCGGCATCTGACACGTCTCCGCCACCTTTGGCCACTGCTCCCAGCGAGGGCTGCCGCACCGCCACCGCCCGTTCCACGCCGAGACGTCGCCCCAGACGTTGCGCACCTTCAGCAGCGTCAGCTCGGGGCGGAAAGGGGTGGTGCTGAACTGCAGGATCTTCAGCACGGCGTACACCATGCCAGGCGCCAGCCCGCCGCCGCCACCACCCGCGACGCCGCCGTCGTCCTCTGGACAGAGGGACGAGTCCGGGAGGGAGGCGACACCCACGCTGCTGCCGCGCTGCCGTGCAGCCCTTTTCGCCGAGGCGGATGCCAGCGACGGCGCAGTGTGGAAGACGATCTGCAGACCGTGGCGGTCGTACCGCATGAGTCGCGAGGCGAAGGCGGAGGAGGCGACGGCGATGTCCTTGAAGTTGCTGAGAGCGTAGCGCGCGCAGGGCCAGCCGGTGAAGACGCGCAGGGCGTCGAGGGGGTCGCCGGAGACGATGTTCGCGTACCCGCCGCGCAGCTTGGCAAACGCCTTCTCCACCACGGACACCCACACCTCCCGCACGTCGCGGCTGCTGTGCGCGTACTTGAGGTAGTTGCCCGGCGTCACGGGAAGGAAGTCGTCCACAAGGAGGCACTGCCACCACCCGTGCACGTTGAACGTCACGCGGTAGGCACCAAGTGCCCGCTCCGCGCTCGAGTGCGTCGGCGACTGCGGGTGCACCAAGAGCCGGACCAGGTTCGTGAAGTGCTCCGCAGCCGCGGCAATTGCGCCGACCAGCCAGCTGTCGCCGAGCTCGCCGGGGTCGATGTGCTGCGGCCCCACGTCCGGCGACGCAAATATGTACACATGCGTCAGCGAGGATGGCACGGCGCCGACAACGCGCTTCACCACGTCGCCGGCACGCAGCCACGACACCGCCGCCGGCACGACGCCGAGCCCGCCCTTCCCGTTCAATGCCGCATCGCCAGGGGGGAATTCGGGGTCGATGAAGAGACGGTTGTCACGCAGCGCCAGCTGCAGCGCCGCCTCGCTCGACAGTCCGCGGTGTGCGTCGTCGAGCTGGGCGGCAGATGCGGGGCCGGAGAGGCTGTTGATCGCACCCGGTGTCACGGGATTGCCGCGGATCGACGTGCGGAAGGCACCGGCGCGGCCCGTGATAAAGCCCACCGTGGACAGCGGCGGGCAAACCGTGCGGGCGGTCAGAGAGCGGTGCTGCCGCGGTGGGGACGGCCCTGTTGGGAACGCCGCGCCAGGACCGGCGGTGGAGGCGGTAGTCGTGGTTGTCGGCACCGGCCCGTCTGCCCACGACAGCTTCGTCTCGCCCCACGCGCGGAGTGGCATTGTCACGCACGCGGCGGGGGTTTCAAAAGTCACCTCAATTTCCATGTCGTAGCAAGCGGTGCTGTTGTAGAAGCACCACACCACAAAGGCGTAGTCTGCCGTCTCGCCCGGCAGCGGCGTTTTGCCGTGCCGCTTCCACTCGATGCGGTAGAGCAAGCCCTCATCGAAGCACGGGGTAATGGAGGGGTACCAGTGGACCGGGTAGGTCATTCCCAGAGACGGCGGCGAGTGTGGCGGTGGGTCCGGCCAGTAGAGCGGCTGCATGGCGGGTGCCACCGCGGCCAAGTCTGCCCGCGCAATAGCGTCCCCGTCCGCCTCTCCGTTCACGACGGCTGCCCGCATTAGGGAATCGACGCGCCGGGAGCCCAGGGGAGATCTGTTGAGCGACTGCGTGCGGATCCGTTGGCAAATCGTGTCGTACGGCTTAACGAGCGCGCTGGCCATTGCCACCAGCTCCTCCACGAGCGGGAGACCTTCCTCGACGCTCGCGGTAGCGAAGAGAGGCCGCGGGCCGGCGTCTTGTCGTCCTGCCTGGGTGTCGGCGGTGGCGGCGGAGTCGACGCCGTAGAAGCGGTAGCCGCTGTCGGTGACGCTCCGCACGCGCTGGAACGCCGCACTCATCGCCGACGACTGCGCTGCGGAGGCGGTGGCCATGAAGGACGCGCCGTGCTGGGAGATGGAAGAGGAGGAAGATGCAGAGGAGGAGAGGTGCCGTGTGAGCGGCAGCATCTCAGAGTCGCCGGTGTGCCCCGGCGTGCGATTCAGGCTGGACCGGTGGGGCGAGCGAGCGGAGCGGGGCAAAGAGGAGCTGGGTGCGGAGTTGCGGTGTGAGCTTCGCGTAGATGACGCTCGTCGTGAAGGCACGCCATCTTTTGGGTTAGTGAACGACACAGCAGAGCCCATGATAGTGCTGTGCACATGCACGTCCCTCACGCAGTCTCACAGCACGACAACCTCGCGGACAATCGAATTGGAGAATAAACTTTGGAATCCGCAGTTGTTGGTGTTGCTGTTTTGCAGTAAGTCAAGCTCTTAGCCTATCTAAGACGTGAAGAGGAAAAAAAAGTGATGAAGAAGAAAAAAAAGGTTGTTTTTTCGAAAATAGGAAGAAGGCATATAAATAGTTCTCGTCGACGCGTCCACAGCAAATAGAGAAAGAGCAAATACTGTGAACGTGGGTACTACTATTCTTTCCCCTTTCCTCTTCTGCACATCTGTTCGGTGATGTGTAAATGTACGTGATAAAGCAGTGACAATTCGTTGTGAAAAAAAAAACGTAAAGTGTTTTAAAACGCGTAAAGCAGGACAGCACATAACAATTGAAGTACAAATAGAAGACAGCGGAGAAGGGTACAGAGAAAAAGTGTTGACCAGAAACGGAGAGGCGATCCATGAAGCATTCCGCCTTTTTTGTGGTGGAGGGCATGTATCTACCACCACCGCTAGCATCAGCAACGCGTAAACGTCACGAGCTGAAAAATGTCGAGTGACGTTGTCAAAAAGCAGTCTCTTCATCTGGAAAAAAAGAAAGCCGGAAATTAAAGCAGCTTAAATTTACTTCCATTGCTTTCGAGAGTGATTTCTGCAACTGCCAGCGAGGGGTCAAGACAGGGAGCCTTTGCAAGCCTTATCATTCACTTGCACGCCAGAGCGGCGCGATGCAACGCAGTGGAGTATCCTCTCTGCATTCCCTCATAGCCTCTCCGCGTCTTTTCAGTCACTCGCAGCAAGCGCATTTAACATTATTATCTTTTTTTTACGTTTCAATTGCGCACAAGGCAAAAATGAGAGTGGGCGTAAATGATATAGAGAGCAGAATTACAACTACAAGAAATAGAAAACAATATGTACAATTTTTCCTCTTTAATAACAGAAGTAAGACGGAAAACACAATGCGGCTAAGTTGAGGAGCACGTACGCGATGTGATGTTGCTTCTTTTTTTTCTCTTAACGGTTTTTCACCACCAAAATTAATAGTAAACGTTGGGCACGCAAAAAAAAAAAAAACAATCGATAGCCACATACAGAGATAACGAAGGAACAGAAAAAAGAGACAAGATACCATCGTAAAGAGAAAACCTCATTCAAAAAGAAAGGCACAAGACACGGAGGATGGTGCTACAAAAGTAGCAAAAGCAGTATTTCTTTGGAAAAGGCTCTTGTTGGCGTAAGCTGTCGAAAAAAATTTGCGCGTTGTCAATACGCTCTGACCACCGAATCAGCACGTCACAAAGATGCCAGCTAAAACATGCAGAGGCCGATAGAGTGCTGCACGCAACTTCAGAAAAAAAAAAAGGATATCTGTTAATCTCAGTTTCTGCTTTCGCGCGTATAGTGACGCATCGCGTAATAAAAGTAACTATGTTTGGAGAACAAAACGAGGAAAATAAAAGTTCAGCAGACAACTCAGAGCAAGAAGGTAAACGAGGTCAAAAACACTTTTAATTTACGCGCGGCTTTGATTGGAAAACAGAAAAAAGGAAGATACTCTTGTGCCTGGTTAATAACACGCATTCACGCTAGTAGAAAGGCAAAAGGGAAAAAAAAAGCGAAGCTTTTAATAACGTTAAAGAGAGAGGCAGAAGTAAAAAAAATGGAGAAAAAAAAACATTGCAAGAAACATCGAGATAGATACGTCAGAGAAAAAAACATTCAACACTATTACAACGAGTAATTTAAAAAAAGGAGGTAAAAAGAGAAAAGGCTTTTATCAGTCGGGTGTGTTGGCGTTTAAGCGTTGCCGATTTACGCTGCGTGCAGAAGCGATACACGTGAAGCTCGTCGCGGTGTACGTGGCAAGAGAGAACAAAACGAGAAAATAATGAAAAGAAAAGATCACGAAAGCCAACTCGTCCTCATACATCAGCAGTCTCAACACAATTTTACTTACATCGTTTAAAAAGGTTCTTTTTTAATTCCGAAGTTACGCCCTTTTTTTTCTTCCGATTCTTCTGCAAATAATTCACGTTTTCGTTCGCAAAGTGCCTCTCATTCCCTCTCCGCTCGAATTCTTATTTTTTCTTTCTGATTCTCGCTCTTGAGCGGAGAAAGAGGAAGAAAAAGAGCATTTAACGATTACCGCTAGACATCAAAGAAAAAAAATCAAAAAGCCAACGCTCAGAAATAGCAAAAACTAGCCGCAGAGTTAAACGTTTAAGAAGGAGCCAAATCGCAGCGCGACAATGCATGACGAGGAAAAAAAAGGAGAACGTGGTTTCGCTTTGCTAACGTAACACTGCCTATTTGTAAAAACTGGGCAACTCTTTTTGTCTTCTTTCTTCTCTTAATCTCAAACTAGTTGTGTTTTTTCTCTCTTTCATCTTAGAACTCTCTTCTTAGACGCCAAAACACAGGGCACCACAGAACAAAAAATCACCGAAGCTTCGAGTTGCGTTGAGAAAACAAGAACGTCATTTCCGAGCAACAGCAAGCCACCATCAACCACAACGCAGCCCATAACTACCATCGTTTTATTTAGAAGGCGGGGGTCTGTTGATCCGCCGCATGATCGCTATTGGAAAAGAAAAGAAAAGAAAAGACGGTATGTATAGCAAAATAGATATAGTTAGACAAATCAGAATAACAGAAAAAAAGGACGAAATTGATATAAAAAGGATGAAAAAGAAAGAAACAAGGAGGAAGAAAGCGTTCTCAACGCGAAGACGACGGAACAAAAAAGAAAGGGAAAGAAAGTTGTCACTGCGCATTTGAGTAGGGCAACGTCAAAACGATGAACAAAAAAAAAACACAAAAACGATGATAGCTCCTGCGTAGCAGGCGAGAAGACAGCAAGATTTTAAGTAAATGAAAAAAAAAGAAGTGAGGAGAAATCCCTACAGTGAATCGCAACGGGCTCTAGCGTGGCGATTGGCACACGCCGCTGCTAGTTGAGCTCCGATGCCGTGTGCGCCACCACGCTGGACCCGGACCGCTTCACGTAAAATGTCTTTTTCACCTCCTCGGAGTTGTTGACAAAACTGAGGTAGTTCTCAAAGGCAAGGCTTTTTGCGGGGAGCTTGCGCATGCGGACGTGGGCCTGGCCGTATGGGGTGAAGGCCAGTTGCGAGAGCACCCCGAGCACGCACGTCCGGTGCTCGACGCCGTTCATGGCGGCGGACGCCTTGCTTGCGGCGGCACCGCTCGACGGCTGCTGCACCAGCAGGCGCGGCACGACGAGGTACGGCGACTGCTCCGGCACGAAGGTGTACATGGCGCTGATGTCGCGGCCCTGCAGAAAGGTGAAGCTCTTCGACGGTGTCTCGGCGTCAGCGGAGGAGTTCACCAGCAGCGAGTACTCGCGCGCCACGACGTGCGAGCTGCTCGCCAGCGCCGAGTGCGCGGAGTTGCCGCTGCTGCGGGAGCTGCCGTCTTGTGAGACGGGGCTGGTCGTCGAGGAGGAGGCGCCGGCGATGGAGATCATAATCGGTGCGTAGTCCTCGGCCTCCCGTGGCGTCCCCTTTGTGTCGGCCTGCGAGAGAATGATGGTGAGCGCCGTCGGCTCGGTGACGTGGACCTCGAGACACAGGTTCGGCACGGCGCCGTCGAACTCGAAGGGGATGCGGTAGTCGACGTAGCCGAAGTGGTTGAAGACGACGCCGCAGCCGACGAAGGTCTCCAGCACCTCGGACCACTCCATGATGAATGTGCCGTCCTCGCCGTCGTGGCTGGGGAAGGCGCTGGCCGCTTCCGGGTGCTCCTGCCACGCCGGCGACTCGGCGGCCCACCGCCCGCTCCACTTCGTCGCCGTCTCCCACGCGTTGCGCAGCCGCAGCAGCCGCAGCGGTGGAATCTTCCTGCGCTTCGGCGTTGGCGGCTCGATGACGCGGGCGTCGAGCACCGCGTAGGCGTAGCCGACGAAGATGCCCTTCTCTTTGTAGCTGAGGTGGGCGGAGCGAGGATCGCTGTTGCCGGGAGTGCTCAGCAGCACCACATGCCCGTTTTCGTAATCCTGCACCATGCGCTGGAAAAAGACGTCGCTCTTCACCGGGTCATTGACGCACTCGCGAAACCGAACGTCCAGGCGCGAGGTGGGGAAGCCGGTGAAGTCGCGGATGGCGAAGAGGGGGTCGCCGCCGGCGATGTTGCTATAGCAGTGGTTGCGCTTCGCATACGCCTTCTCGAGGTAGGAGACCCACATCTCGCACGGGTCGTTGGCGCTGCGGGCGTAGCGCTGCTGCTTCCCCACGACAGGCAGGTAGCTGTCGATCAGCACCGACTGCCAAAGCCCGTCCTTGTTGAGCCACACCCGATACGCCCCCACCGCCTCGTCGCGCGGCGTCTCAGCCGGGTTGACGGGGTGGCGGAACATGTCCTTGACGAAGTCGGGGTGCTCAGCAATGGCCGCCATCGCGCTCATCACCCACGAGTTGCCCAGCTCCCCACGCTGCGTGGCGGAGGGGGTGACAGCGCGGCGGAAGAGTCGTATTTGGCTCTTGAGGTGGGCGGGGAGGTAGGCCTCCGGCCGCCGCCACCCACTCGGCGCGATAAGCTTTCGCCCGCCGTCGAGCGAGCTCTGCTCCGGTGGAAAGGAGGGGTCCATGAAGGCGACGCGGCGCAGCCTGCAGATCTTCAACACCTCCTCCGGGTCCGTCACGGAGCGGGCGTGCTTGGCCAGCGTCGCCCGGTCCCTGTCCAGCTCCGTGTGTGCCAAGAGTGACTCGCGCTGAATGTACTCCTTAGAAAGCGGCTTGCCGTCGAAGTGGCAACGGTACTTGGACTTGTCGCCGCGCGCAAACTCTATCGTTTCCATCGGGTACACAATGAGCGAGATCTTCAGCTCATTATCCTCGGCCACCGCCACTACGCGATTCTTGCCGTCCGCCTCACCCCCATTTGATGGGAGGGCCACGATGGGTTGCATGTTTGACCCAGGGCCAAAGGTGAACGTGGCGTGCATTTCATACACAAAGGTGTCATTGTACAAGGCCCAAAGCTTCTTCTTCGAGTCGATAATGCGGAAGAGAAAGCCGCCCTTGAAGCACGGCGTGACGTCGCCAGGAATGGACGGGCCCCAGTTTACCCATGGCGTTGTCAACGATTTCGCAGACACTTTCTGCTGCAACGGCTCCACGGTTTCCTCACGGAACTCGTCGAACATGGCTAAACGCCAGGCACAGCTTGCGAAATTAAATTCACAAAAAAAAAAAAACGAATACAGAGTCACTAATGAGAAGTGCTTAAAACAACGAATTCGTTTTTACTATTCTGAAGACGACGTCACAATAGCTTTCTCTTTCTTCTCATAAAAGCGGAGAGTTGTTCGCGATATTTGATGAGTAAAGTAAGTGCAGCTTTGCAATCGCTTCTTGCAACGACCAAAGCGTCTGTTTTCCGGCGCAAAAAAAAAAGAGAGGTTTTTTGCGAACAGTAGTAGTACGGGAAAGAGAAAGAAAAAAACGAACAGGATGCGACCGGTTAAGTGTTTTTTTTTTTTTTAGAGAGACTGCGGAAACAAAAAAAAAAGGGGAGCGGATGCCAATCAGCCAAACAAAAACAAAAAAATAGGAAACAAGAAGTAAACAGAAGATGAGGAAAACAGACACCAAAAAAAAATTGTGGCAAAAAAAGGTGAGCTGTGGATGCCACTGGGACTGAACAAAAGAGGGAAAAAAAGAACGACAAGCGCACCTTCGCTCGCGCTTAGCCTTTCGACAACAGTGAAACGAGGAAACACGCAAAATTGTTTGTGTGTGTATGTGTTTGTGTGAGCCTGCTTGTATGCGAGTAAAGGTGCGACACCACACTTTGTCTCTTTCGGCTGAGCGGATATTTCAGTTTTAAGAAAAGACGCGGAAGCGAAGACAGCACCAGGCAACAAAGATGTAATTTGGAATGCTAAGAAAAAATAATCAATGACAGGTTTGGAAGAAGGGGAAAAAAAATGTTTTGTATACGGGGAAAAAAGGAAAAGGAGAATATTGATCAATACCTGTTGTAAAGAATTGTGAGGCGCAAAAGCTAAATTGGAGGGGTAAAAGTGCAAAAAGTGCGCCTGTCGTCAACCAATCCTGCGCAGTACTGATTGTTTTGTGTTTTTAGCAGTCTTCCTTCCCCTGACCAGAGTTGAAAAGTAAAACACGGTAGCACTACGTTCAGAGGAGTTTTTAAAACGTTTAGTCCACACAAAAAAAAGAATGAATACTCAGAACGAAAGAGAGAAAAAATGCGAGAGAAAGGGGAGGGAAGGAAAAAGAGAAATAGAAGAAGACAATTGGGTCACAAATTGGCAGCTGACGGAGCAGAGGACAAGAATTACCTCACTACGAGAATGGCAAAGCTTTTTCTTTCTTTTTTTTTTTTACGGCAGCAAAAAGTTCAGCTCTGAAAATGACAAATGCCTATTGTCTGTTGTCAAAAAGGGGGGAAGGGTGACAGAAAAACTCGACATTATCGTAAATGGTTAACTCGTCGCACCGTGTGTCGCGGAAGAAATGGCTGCAGCTGCGCACACAGGTTCATCTGTTCCTCCTATTTTTCCTCTGAGAGCTACGACTTCAACGCCATGTCGACAAACGCGACTGCTTCCATCAAGCGGTTTCGCATTCGGGGTGTATCCGAATGTGAGCGAGATGCTGTCAAAGCTAAAAGTCTCTCTCAGTCTCCATCTCATATTTTTTTTTTTTTGGGAGCCCAAAATACAACGTAGGGCGGAAGTTTCAACTGAAGGAAATATACTAAACGGAATAACATGGCTAAACAATAAGAGAGCAAATGAAAAATCTGAAGTAAAGAGATAACAAAAAAAAAGACACATAATATTGCACATACAGAAGTTTTTATCACAAAAAAAAAGAGAAATTCAAAACGAAGTAAACGAAGGCGAGAGAAAAAAAAAGGCTGGGTGACACAAATTTTACACGCAGACCCCTCCGACGTCCTTTCTGCTGACTCGTGCGCAAAATCGACAGTCACTCAATTTTCTTTTCGGGGCTGACCATCAGCAAGGAAAGGAAAAAAAAAGGCAGCGATGGTGCACTCGCGCACAACTCCTTCTGCTCACCACTATTCATCAGCCACCACTCGCCTCCTGCGCTGACGGAGTGAAGAAATAAGCGAAGAGGGACAAAGCGAGAAACAAGGTCTTTTGTTGCAGAGCTTTCTTCTGCGCATTTGGTCGTTTGAAGAAGAGGATAGAGCAAAAGACATTTGCCGGAAAGCAGGAGATGCGTAGCAGAAGCACATCCTTGCAAAGGCTGCAGCATTAAGGTCAGCATTCAATGACGTCAAAAAAAGACCAGTCACATGACGCATCAGAACAGGAAGAAAAAAAATCCAAGACAACAACTAACACGATCATAAGGGGGAAAAAAAGGTGGAAACAAAACCCTCGTCGAAAAAAGAAGGACTTTTACCACAAGAGAAACAACATGGTACCTCTACAGCTGTAAAATGCAGCAAGACATACAAGAAAGAGTACAACTTTAAAAGACTGAAAAAGAAACAATGCGATGATTCAAAGAAAGAGACAATGCTGAAGAGAACAATGGTTGGTAGGAGGCACATAGAAAAAAAAAGGGAGAAAAAAAAAGATGCGATGCTCAAAACAACAATGCCCACCTCCGCCTTTGAAGAGATACTGGCAGCAACAATACCAGCTGCACCTTTCCGCCATCACAGCTTTCATCTCCTTCAGCAACACACTCGCCA
This sequence comes from Crithidia thermophila, assembly GCA_030849055.1. Taxonomy (NCBI): domain Eukaryota; phylum Euglenozoa; class Kinetoplastea; order Trypanosomatida; family Trypanosomatidae; genus Crithidia; species Crithidia thermophila. The sequence goes on from JASAOP010002749.1 coordinate 67,355, forward strand.
GTGTGAAGACGAATTACGGCTTTGTGCAAAAAAAGGAAAAAACGCCAAGTACACAGAACGAAAACAAAAAAGGTAAGAAAACAGAAGGAGACTCTTTCTCTCAGCCACTGTCATCGATCGCAGCAGGAAAACTTTTTTATTGGTGGAAGCAGGTGTTCTTTACTTCTGAAACTCGGTTTTTGTTGCTTGTCAATTGCCTGTTCGTGAAGGGGAAAAAAAGTTAAAGCAGAAGACAAAAGGTGAAGTAATGTGACAAAACCCAACACGCTCGCGATCGTCGAGCAAAGATATCAAAATCGACAGAAATGCAGGTGTCACAGATGGGGGAGCTGCTGCTGATACGCTTTCGACTCTCTCGAACCTGACATACAAGGCTTCCCACCCTTTTTTTCTCCCCTTCAGCATCGTCGATGAACTACGGATAAAAATTTGACCGACAGCGTAACACCTAGAACAGCACAAAGAAAGGGAAAAAAAGGGTGCTGGGGTCATCACACTCTACAAGCAAGACGGAAAGGAAATGAAGTCGGCGACGACAATTGCTAAGTGCTCGTCAAAGCTATTCCGCTCTCTACGATACAAATGAAAGCGGACTCAAAAAAGAAAAAGAAAAAAAGAGAGAAAAGCAAAGGAGAGAAAGATACATGAACTATGTAAAGTGAACAAACGCCGGAACTTTTGCTGTTGATCACATGTTTTCAGAGGAAAAAGAAAAGTTGACAATGCGAAACATCGACTGACACTGCGGGTGGGTAAAAAACAAAAAGTCAGGTAAAAACAGTAGCACTTAAAAGCCTGCGGAGACAACACGCAGCAAGCAACGAGCAAAAAAAAAAAAGCATCTGTGGACCCAAAAAAAGAAAAAACACAAACATTGCTTACCTCTTCATGTTCAAGCTTCTGCAATGCGAATGGCGGAAACAAACAATAATTATAAAAAACATCGAAAGCTGCTACAATGAAAAGGAAAGCAAAGTCCTGCGCTAAACACGCTCATTTTGAACAATGAGAATCGCATTACGCACAAATGCAGAACTCGCAGCACATGAATAACCGAGAGGGGAAAATGAAAAAAAAGGAATGTGTCAGGAAAGAGGTGGAGAAACTTGTAGCGACGCGGCGCGGCAGGTGAGCAACTTTTAGTCGTCGGACGTCTGGATGATCGTGCCGACATAGATGTCAGGGAAAAACTGCTTTGTTCCCTTCGCCTGGAACTCTGTCTCCGTGGCCACCGTCTCGCAGTTGAACTTCTGGAAGTTGTCGAAGATGCGGTTCTCCGGGGCCAGAGCGCGGAAAGCGACGCGCACCTCACTCGACTCCTTTCCAATCTCATGCGGGCTCAGGAGACCGATCGTGTACGGCAGCTTGGCGAACTGGCTCATGGCGCGCGGCACCACCAGGTACGGCGAGTTCTCCGGCGTGAACTCGTAAAACATGCTGACGTCGCGGCTCTGCAGAAAGGTGTACTCAGGGGACGGGTGGTCATTGTCGAAGCCGCTGTTCATGTCCACCCGCATCGGCGTCATCGCACCCATGCCGTGAGCCACGCTGATCATGATCGGCGCGTTCTCCGGCTTGTCAGTGCCGCGCTTGTCGTCCTGCGATAAGATGAGGTTGAGCACCGTTGGGCGTTGCACGGAAATTTCGAGGCACGTGGTCGGCACGTTCTGGAAGAAGGTGCCGCGGATGCGGTAGTCGTGCATCGGGTGCTGGATGAAGCACACGCCGCAGCCCACAAAGTAGTCCTGCACGTCCGGCCACTCCATGAAGAAGGTGCCGTCGTCGGTGCTGTCGAAGTTGAAGAAGTCCGCCACCTCAGCGTACTTGTCCCAATTCGCGTCGCGCTTGTTCCACGGGCCGTTCCAGTCTGAGGCGGTCTGCGACCACGGGTTGCGGATGTGCACCAGGCGGAGGTCGTGCTCCTCAAAGTAGCCCACGCGGATGACAGAGTAGGTGTGGCCCAGCAGCAGGTTTGCCTTGTCGTAGGCGCGTTCCGCCTGCGCCGGTGAGCCGCAGCTGGTTGCGCCGCGCGCCGTCATGATGGCCTCGCGCGTGGGTGTGGTGAACACAATCTGGTAGCCGGCATCGCTGTAGTTCTTGAGGTGCGTGAAGAGCTCGTACGTCTCGTTGACGGTCGACTCCACGAACGCGTTATCGAAGGACGAGCACGGAAAGCCCGACATGTCCTGCAGCGCGTGCAGCGGATCGCCTGCCACAATGAAGCCGTAGCCACCAAAGATCTTCGCGTACGCCTTCTCCAAAATCGCAGGCCACAGCTCTGCCGGATCGCCCTTGGCGCGTGCGAACTTCGGGCGACCTCCAGCAACCGGCAGGTAGTCGTCGACAATCACGTTTGTCCACCAGCCGTTCTTGTTCAGCGTGACGCGGTAGATGCCGCACGCACGCTCGTTCTGTCCCTGCTCGACGCTCTCGGGGTGGCGGAAGATGTCACGGATCTTGTCCGGGAACTCCGCGAGGGCGGCCATCGCTCCCGTGAGCCACGAGTCGCCGAGGTCACCCTCGTCGAGGTTGGACGGGTGCACGCCGTTGCGGAAGAGACGCGCCTGCTTGGCGTTCTCGTCGGAGAGGAACATGCTCGGCCGCTCCCACGGCAGCACCTTCAGCTTCATCAGGGAGCCAATCTGCAGCGACTTCTGCTCAGGCGGGAAGGCAAAGTCGACGAACTTGATCTTGTTCTTGACGCACACGGCGACCATCTCGTCCGTGGTGGCCTTCTCGCTGACGGAGTTGAAGAGCGTCGCCGTCTCCTGCTTCACAAACTCGTGGTCCTGGCGGGCCATGTCCTTCAGGTAGTCCTCCGTCAAGGGCAGAGCGCGGATGTTGCTAGTGAAGCCGTTCGTCTCGCCCTCCACAAACAGCTCTGTCTCCATCGGGTACACCGTGACGGTGGCGCGGTACGAGCCATCGTTCAGCTGCTCCATCTCCGTGTTCTCCAGCGAGCGGAGGGCAGAGTTCTTGCCAAAGACAAACTGCACCTTCATCTGGGTGTTCGTCGTGTCGTTGTAAAAGGACCAGCGGTTGTTGTTGTTCTTCTCCACGATGCGGAAGAGAAGACCATCGTCGAAGCACGGCGTCGCCTCGCCCTTGTACACCGGCTCGCCGTAGCGGTAGTCGTTCGGTCCGTACTTCTTCTGCACCACGGAGCCCTCATCGAACTCATCGACCTTGCCGTTTTTAAGAGACATGACTTTGACACCGAAACTCGCAGGGAAAAGCTTTTTTTTCTTGAAAAGTCGGCGTGTATTGTCGAAATACTGCAAAAAAAAAAAAAAGCCAACAGGCGTGTCGCGAGCGCTGAATAACAAAGACAAAAAAAAAAACGTCTACCTTGCGCGGTCAAGCAGGGGTAGATGGACGGAGAGAGAAACAATGGAGAAATCAAAGCTGTTCGATCTCTCGCTACTATGAAAAGGTAAATATTCCAGGCGCAAAATATTCACGAAAAAACGAAAGAGAAACAGAAAAGAAAACGATGAGGAGAAAAAAAAAGTTTGAAATGAAGTTGACTGAAAAGCACGACGAAAAGCTTTGCTGAACGGATCGTGCAACAAGGAAGACAACGTAGTTTGGATTGCGGGTGTGCGTGTGTGTTGGAGATCACGCAATTTACATTTGCAGCATTTTAAGAAAAAGGTAGTTTTTGAAAGGAAAAAGCAGATAGGAAGAAAAAGAGAGATATGTGAGCAGAGAGCGAAAAGTTGTGAGGAGTGTCAGACACATAAAAAATCAAGGCGCGAAACTGCGATAGCTAGTTGAATGCAGTGAAAGGCCTGTCAGACAAATTTGCAGACTTCGCATAAAACACAGGTATACATAATCGAACGGTGCACCGCAAAAAAGGTAACAGAAATCAAATTGCCCACTCGCCGGTACCATAATACTTGAGCCCTTGTAAAAATTAAGTTCGGGCTTTCTTTTTTGAAAAAGACCTTGTGAGCGCTGCGGATGCTCTTGCAGCCAAGCACAGTCTTGGCCACAAACAAGCATCAGAGAAGAGCTGCAGCGCAGAGTTGACTAAGATTGGCAATCATATTTTTAACTTGTTGACATCCATCGCAGTAATGTATTCAAAGTGCGGTGCTCGTGTGGTGCGTCGTGCTCCAGAGCAGCCTCCCATACCGTTTCTCGCATCAATCAGGCATCACGGGGAAATAGGAATGAAAGATTCTTCTGTCGTCCAAGAACGCAAAAGTCGGCGAGAAACTTGGTATGAGTAGCGCGAATGGTGAATTTCTTTTGAAAATACATGGAAAAGACTAAAGAAAAGAAATAACGGAAAAACTGTTCGTAAATGAACTCCCACAAATATTTTTTTTCAAATTTGACAAGCCGTTGTGAGTTTACAAAGCGGTGAATGAAAAAATTGCGTCGGCAAGTCGTGTTTACCTCTCATAACGAAAAAAAAAAAATTGCGCGAGCCTCACAAGAACACCTTTGTAAAAGATAAGGCGGCATTGTGGGCCATCGCGGTACGGTGTCAAATCTACCTGACGGTGACAACATCCTCTTCTGAAAAAAAAATTCCTCCCAGCTCAAAACAATCAGGAAGCGCTGAGGAAAACAGGAGTTGCTTGTCTGTTGTTCTTCTTATTTTTCGTACAAACGAGGCTGCTGAAACCAGAAAAAAAAAAAAGCTAGGTACAGGATAGCGTTAAAAAAAAAAAAGAGAAAATCAAATGTATCAGAACGGTGGAGTCAATTATCCAAAAAAAGAAAAACATATAATCGCATTTCGAAAAAGAAAAAGTCAATGCTGAAGGAAAAGCTTTGTCCTGTTTTCAAATATTTCACCGCAAAGCCAGTTTTCCCCCTCTTCGGTCGCGAATCTCAAGAAGTAGTGTTTCGCTTGCTAAAACACAAACACGCGACAAGGTGTTGTGAAACTGCAAGTTGCTGTTTTCATTTGTAACTCCTCCTCCAAAAACCTGTGGATAGGATAATGCAAAGAACACAGGCGCTGTTGCATATTTTCACAAACAGGGTAGAAAACGACATTATCGGCAAAAAATGAAAGCAGAAGAAAAAAAAGAGCGTTAGAGAAAAAAAGATGGAACTACAACCTTTCCGCCCAGTTGACAAAAAAAAAAAAGAGAGACAAAGCATCAACGCAAAGCAGCTCTATGAGCTCCTAAACCAACGCAGTCGCATTACAGAGCGTCACAGCTGCGCACGTCAAGAAGCAAAAAAGAGAAGAGTGCGCCACAGAAAAGAAAAGGGAGTTGCATGTTCGCAAAGTCTGACAAAGCCGNGCCATTGAGAAGGAGCAAAGAGCTGTTATTCAAGGAAAAAGTTCACTGAGAGGCACTGAACGATCTTCCCTTTAAAGCAGGCACCTCACACTCTTTACAACGATGCTTCAAAAAGCTTAAAAATCGAAAGCCACGTTCGGACCGCTTACCCGACAGCGCGACGTGGGTCCACGACGCCTTCGCACGCGGCAAGTATTCTAAAATGCGGTCAGTACTCACGTCTTGTGTAGCAGCAATTCACTTCTCTTTTTCAACCGCAAATCTTCGAAGCTCCTCACGCCAGCTCCTCGCCCATCTGCGTCATCGGGA
>JASAOP010002750.1:0-73305 GCA_030849055.1 Crithidia thermophila
TATATATAAGTATCGTTTTGCTTCTCTGTTTTTGTTTCGTGTATTCTAATCTTACCCTGGTTTAATTCAATTTACACTGTCTTTGACTTTGTTTCGGTTGTATATGCTCGTTTTGTTGAAAATAAAAGAATGGTGCCGAAAACAGTGAAATGGATAGTGATAAAAGGGGGATGTTGGCTTACCCCATTTTAGGCTCTGAAACTGGACATGTCGTGTAAAAACGTTGGTGATGTCACCTTAGGTAGCTTCTACTGCGGTATTCGTGAAGTATTTACGTTTGAGCAGGTTGTGTTTGGGTTTGCAGAACAGAAAGCAAACGGGAAGGGTTTATTTGCTGTAATAGTCCGGGACTTTCCCTCGTTGTATTTTCATGTTTCGTTGTCTATCCTCATGTTTTACTTTTCCCGTCGCATATTTGTCATGTTGCTGGTTGTTAAACACAATTATCTTTTTTTTCGTGAACCCACCGATTTCGTACCTTAAACTTCGAAGAGTTCCAATTATCTACCGAGCGCGCAGAAAGTTGTTTTCCGTGCTGACTATCATTTGTTATCGTTTTCTCTATCGTTTTTACCCATTTTCTTTCCCACTTTTGTTGTAAAGATGGACGCCTATCAGGAATTGGAAGCCCTCTTTAAGAAGCTGTACAACTTCAACCATCTGCTTTCCCTTGGTTTCTGGGATGGCCGCACGATGATGCCGCCCAAAGGTGCGGCTGCTCGTGGAGAAGCCATGGGAGAGCTGCAGCAGGTTGTGCACGACCTCCTCGTCGCCCCACGCACGCGTGAGCTGCTGGACACCGTCAAAGCGCAGCTCAATGCCTTCACCACCGTCCAGCAGGCCAACATACGGGAGATGGAGATGCGCTACATGCGGGAGGCGTGTTTGCCGGCTGACTTTGTGCAGCGGAAGGTGCGCACGGTGACGGCCTCGCGGGCGGCGTGGCCGGCGTGCAAGCGCGACAACAACTTCGCCGCCTTCCTGCCGCACCTGGAGCGTAACGTCGCGATTGCACGCGAGGAGGCGCAGTACCGCTCGCGTGCTACCGGCGAAGGGCTCTACGAGTCCCTCTTTCACATGTTTGAGCCCGGCATGTCGATGGAGACGTTGAACAGGGCCTTTGACGACGTCAAGTCGTGGCTGCCGGGTCTGCTGAAGGAGGTGATTGAGAATGACAAGGACAGTTCGGCATCCATCGTACCGCTGCAGACGCCGCTGCCATTTGACCGTCAGATGGCGCTGGCGAAGCATTTTATGACCATCTGGGGCTTTGACTTCGAGGCGGGTCGACTCGACCTCAGCGTGCACCCGTTCACCGGCATGGTGAAGGAGGATTCTCGCATTACCATGAACTTCAACGAGGAAAGCTACAAGCAGTGTGTCCTGGCCACCATCCACGAGACGGGGCACTCTAAGTACGAGACGAACTGCGGCCCGATCGAGCTGCGCGGTCAGCCTGTGTGCGAGGCGCGCTCCATGACAATCCATGAGAGCCAATCTCGCTTTGCCGAGGTGATTATCGGCTGCTCCGCCGCCTTTGCGGAGCTGGCCACGCCGCTTTTCAAGGAGCATCTTGGCGACCAGCCCGCCTTCACGGTGGAGAACGTGCGCAAGATGAATCAGCTGGTGACGCGCGGGCACAGCCGCATTAAGGCGGACGAGGTGAGCTACCCGCTGCACATTCTCATTCGCTATGAGATCGAGCGCGACCTGATCGAGGGCCACCTGGAGGCGGCAGACGTGCCGCGTGTGTGGAACGAAAAGATGAAGGCCTACTTTGACCTCGAGACGCTGGGCCGCGACGACATCGGGTGCCTGCAGGACATCCACTGGTCGCAGTGCTATTTTGGCTACTTCCCGACCTACTCGCTGGGTTCGATGTTTGCGGCGCAGCTGATGGCAACAATCAAGAAACAGCTCGGCGAGGAGGCGGTGACAGAGTGCATTCGCACCGGCAAGATGGAGCCCATCTTTGCGCTGCAGAAGGACCTCATCTGGGACAAGGGCTGTCTGTACGAGACGGAGGACCTCATGCGGAAGGCGACGGGGGAGGTGCTCGACACGAAGTACTTCAAGGAGCACCTGGAGCGCCGTTACCTGCGTCACGAGGACTAAGAGCTGCCATTCATGCGTGGGGCAGTGTGTCGTTGCTTTACTTAAAAAAGAAAACTTTTTACTTCTTCTCCTTTTATGCGATCGTGCTTAAAAGCCTTGCGATACTGAAACTAAACTCTTCTCTCTCTTTTACCCACGTTGTAAAGACTTTTTTTGTTTGGGGAGAGAAGAATTAGCTAGCGTTTTCTTTCTTTGCTGTTATAATTTCATTAAGAGCTTCGCGGTGCGTAAGCACTTTCCTCAGCTGCGTTTTTCTTTTCTAATATTATTTTATCGCCTTAATGAGTAGTATTATCATCGCTTCGTTTCTGTTTTTTTTTTTTCATGTGCTTGATAACGTAATTCTGAGCGAAAATACTTTATTTTCTAAGTTGTACAACGCAATCTCGCTTTTTTGGCAGGAATTGATTTTAACATCCTCGCTTTGCGTTGAGAAAGTGATTCTTGGCCTTCAAAAGATTAAGCGCCGTGATAAAAAAAAGAAAACAAAAAAAAAGGGACGATTACGGCTTTCGACGGCATTGCTCCCCAGTGCTTCGCAGAAATGCTTGCCCTGCTAAACTTCGCTACTTATCTAACTCCTCTTTTCGCCTTCTTCTTCTTATTTTTCTCTTTTTCTTTCCATCAGATTTTACGCGCTCTCAATCGTACTCTTAATTCTCAGTCTCCCCTTTTCTTTTTTGAATTTTTAAGTTTATCTCATCCCCCTCGTTCACGATGACGGATATCGATATCAAGACCTACTCCGACGACGCGTCCTTCGGCAAGGAGGCGCCGAAGATTGACTCGACGGTGCCCATCAAGGGCGAGAAGCTGTCCATCGAGTCGGACAAGGTGTACGTGCTGTACTTCTTCAACACCTTCTACCGCGGCGCCGACGTGTGCAACGACGAGTTCACCACCCTCTCCGAGGAGCTGGCGGACAAGGTTGAGTTCGTCGCCGTCAGCACCGATGCCGACATTGCCAAGACGGAGAAGTACCTCGGTAAGGAGATTGTGGACGAGAACACGAAGAAGCAGCTGCGCCTGGCCCCGGCCCACATCATCTACGACGAGGGCAAGGCCGTCAGCAAGGCCTTCGCCGACGTGTCGAACCTGTCCGTCATGTCGTGCCCGATGGCCTTCGTCATCAAGGGCGGCAAGATCGCGTGGCGCCAGCAGTTCCTGCAGACCTTCACGGTGAACCAGTCCAACTTCAAGGCGCAGCTGCAGCACGTCCTGGCGGATGAGGAGCTCGAGTCGAACGGCCCTCGCCCGAAGGTGGTCGTGGAGGAGGAGGAGGCGGAGGGCATGGACGGTGAGATGTCCCTCTTTTAAGGCACACGGAAGTAGCAGCAGCAGCGAACAGCGCGTGCCGGCGACGCGTGTGTGTTGGAGGGACGTGTGTGTACGTAGCGATCTCTGCGTGTGTGCGTTTTGGGTGCCCGGCTGATTTCCACTGTTGATGTCTTCATCGACGAAGAACAGGAAAAAAAAAACTGAAAGAAAGCTAAGGGTTTGCGACTTTTTTGTTTACGAGATTTTGCGCATTTCCCATTAATATATTTATTTTAAAACCAAACTAAAAACACAAAAATCTTCTCGCTTTGACCTCTCTCTTTTGTTTTGTAGCGCCAGCAGAATTTCTATTTTATAGGCATGCATATTTATAAGGTATGAAGCCCAGCGATCCGGAAGGAAAAGCGTGACAGCAGCTAATTCTTTCCTTTATGCTCCTTTTGCTCTTAATTATTTTCAGCAAACGGAAACAAAAAGAAAGGGATTGATGCATTTTTACTGCACATTTTCTGTTTCCTTGCTGGGCCTGCATTCTTGGACGGTATACAAAAGATGGTCATTTCGTTTTTTTAAAAAAAAGGAGTTTTAACGTATTATGAAAAGAGGAACTGATACTACGATTGCGAGTGAAAAAATAAGAGGTGTTCTTGTGAAGGAGATGAAGAGCTTTTTTAAAATCAAATCGTCACGCTGTTTTTGGCGGTTTGAGCTGGGCTTTTAGTATTCCTAGTCGTGCTAGCCAATAAATTGTGCAGAAAAGCGTCTTCCTCTTTTTCTTTTTCAAAAAAAATAGGTGCGTGGAGTGAACCATACATCTGACGCGTCTACTTATAGTTCAATCGTAGTGCTAGTACTCAACTAAAAAAAAAAAAATAAACATAAAATAAATGCAAATGCATGATGAAACGATGAGTCTTTCAGCCAGTGTTTTTTTTTTATTTTCTTGAAGCGGAAAGAAGATTCTTTAAAGCCTTTTTTGACCTGATCCAACTTAGCTCGTTAAGAACAGCTGTGCAGTGCTGAGTTGTGCCTCTCCACGCAGCTAACGGCTTGGGTCGCAAGAAAGCGATGCGTAAGGGTGAATTGGTTAAAGAGTAAGAACGGAAGCTTGTGCAAAACATCGCTTTTTAAATAATGCGTGTATCCTCCTCGTCTATTTTTGCTTTTTTTTTTCGTCTCTTCCTTTCTCTCTCTCTCTCTCTCTCTTTTTGTTCTCACTCTCGGTGATAATGCGGCTGTGTAATGACTTCTCGTCATTTTTTTTAATAAGCTTATCAAATAATTCTGAGCAACTAACAAACGCACCTACACTCAAAAAAAAAAAAAAAAAGAATAGATGGACGACGCTGTTGGGGCGCAGGTGGCGGACGACTGGGCAACGCCGGTGCTGCCGGAGCGTGGACTTGCTTTCTCCGAAACCAAGTATTTGCAGATGCAGCTCTGCAAGCCGAAGTTGCTGCCCATTAAATCGTACTCCCTCCAGAAGCTGGAACGGATGGAGAAGAAGATGGCGCAGGAGGCCAAGGAGAAGCGCGACAGCGACCGTCAGCAGCGGAAGGCGTCGGTGGGATGGACCTCACCCGACCTGCGGGATGACAGGGCAGCGGCACACCCCGCCACCACTACGCCCGTCACGACGCCCTCCACCACGGCAGCCTCCCCCTCCACGCCGGTGCCGATGTCTGCCAAGATGATGATGCCGACCAGCGCGGGCACCGTCATGCTGACGAGCCCGCTCTCCGCGGATGGCTCGCCGACGCCGTCTGTGAAGGTGGCCGCGTCGTCGACCTCTGGCACGGGAATGGTGCTGACGGAGGAGGAGGCGGACGCGCCGATGACGCCGCCCGATCGCAGTTCGAGCAATCCTTCAGCGAGTGACGTGTCGGCGTTGAGTGCATCGACGCCCGAGTACGACTGAAGTGTATATATATGTGTTTTTCACCTCCTGTTTCTTCCCTTGACGAATGTTCATAGTTTTCTTCTTTTTTTTTTTATTCTTTGTTGTGATACAAAGGTTGCTGATCTACTTGAATGCTTGCAAACGAAAGGAAAGAGAGATTCTCCTTGTGTTTTTTGTTGAGGCTTGCAGTTCTCCACGGCTCCTCGCTTTGGCCTACGCCAGTACGAGCTGAGACTTGTAACTGAAAGATGAAGATTAGAGAAATGGATTTCTTATTTCAAGAAGTCAAACCTTTATTGTAACGGCTCTGCGTGCGTCCGATCCACCGTATTGCTCTATTGAATAATATATGTATTCTACATTCAAACTCAACTCTTCTCAACTTCACATTCCTTTTTGATTATTTTCTTTAAATACTTATTTGCCCCTTATTGAACGTTTAAACATTCATAGCCCTTCCTTTTCGTAAAGTCATTCACTCCGCTCTCCCATTTTTTCGAGCGGCACTCATAAGAGTGCAAGAGCTTTCTTCTTACCATTGATCTATTTTTCTCTTCTTGTCTTCGGTTTCTTTACCGTTGACGTTTTCCTTTTTCATTTCTGTTTTGTGGCTAGTTTATTCTTACCCTTTTCGCCTCAGGCTTCTCCTTAAGCTCCGCGCGACGCATTTTTTACTTTGCTCGTCGTTTTGTGGTTCTTTCTTTTTCTTTTTTTCTCAGAATTTAATTCATTGAAGCTGTTTTTGATCAGCATCTCAACAACGTTTTCCGGCTGCTTCCTTCATTTTACAGCAAAAAAATTGAAGCGTGTTGCGTTGACACGATTGATCCAAAAAGGCCATCAGGAAAAAACTCGCAGAGGTAAGAATATCTAGTTTTTTGTGGCTGATTGAAAATCAGAGACCCGGTTTTTTTTTTTTTAAACGCGTAGATTACAGTTGATTTTGTTTTCTGTGCACTCGAGCTGTAATTACTGGGTTCGTGTGTCCTTATATCTATTTTTTCTTTCGAATTCAGCTTACCAGGTGCCTTTGTTGTTGTTCCTATTATCCGACAAAGTGTATTTTCCTTTTGTGTGAATATTCTTATTTTTGTTTTTTGGCGTAGACCGTATCAAAAACTCTGTCGTTTCTCAACTGCCGGGTCCTGTCTACTTCGCGACACAGGAACTTTGAGATAGCAACACGCCTTTTTTTTTAAATTGAGGTCAGTTTGATAATTTTTTTCTTCTCTGCGTTCAACAATTTATCGTTTTCGTGTACCTATCTTCTGGCTACGAGCCAGCCTTTTTTTTTTTTTGCTGCTGTTTTCTCTTTTAGTGTTTTTTTTTTTTACTCTTTGACACTTTTTTTTTCCTCCGTCTTCTTTTCGGAACATATCTCTCAAAACAGTTTTGCGCTTTAGTGAACAACTCTCTACTCCGCACTTCTTGAATCGAAAGGTCTCTTCATTTTTATTTTCTTTTACTGCCTCACGATTTGAGTTTTAACTTTCTCCCGCTTTTTCTCTTTTTTCTTTATCCACACCTCAACCTTCTCTTTCTTTCACTTTCCCTCTCTCTTTTCTACTTTCTGTTTAATTTCCACTCTCGTAGAATAAGTTTCCGTTCTGAAACCTTTTTCGCCGCCTCCCTTCGTCACTTTTTCCCGTCTGTTTCTGTACAGTACCGGAATACGTGTGAAGGTAAACAATCTTTAATTTATACGTTGCTTCTTTTTTTTTTTGCTTTCCGCGGTACACAATTGAGAAACGTTAATTGCAGAACCATCGGCTTTGCACTTCCTTTTTCCTGTTTAATTTAGCGTAAACTCTGATTGTTTTGTCTTTTTTTTTTCTTACTATTTGTTTCGTGAAAAGAAAATCAATTCTAATCAAGACTTTTTTGTCCTCTGAGAAAGTCCCTCTGTTTAAACTGAAAAAGATAAAGGGGTTTTGGGACTCCTTCATTTCATAATTACCGAAGCACTTCCAGGCGTTGACTCCTTCTTCCTTTTTTTTTGTTTTACCCGTTTGTTATTGTTTCTTTGGAGAGAGAAAGTTTTTTTTTTTGTTTTTGCGTATTCGCAGAACTGTTGGCCGAATTGTTATCGTTGTCTTTCTTCAAAGTATGACGGCATCGACGGCAGCGAACACGCAGGAGGCCGCGGTGGTGCACCCGCCAACGCGCTACCCTAACTCCATGCTGCTCCGCGAGATCGCCGACAGGGTGGTGGCGGACGCGGTGAAGGAGGAGGAGGCGATTCGTGCCGAGTTGGCTGACCTGCGAGAGAGAAAGCGTGCCATCAAGGCCACCTGCGAGTCGCTTTTTCGCACTCGCCACGCTGCGAAGAGCAAGGCGCACCAGAAGTTCGATCACGCCATCAACGAGCTCCACACGGAGCGGCGGCGGCTGCAGGCGGCGCTGGACGAGTTTCGCGCGCGTCAGGGCAGCCGTGCGTCCGCGCGTGACAAAGTCACCGACCTGGAGTGTGAACTGCGCATCGCCACCCGCTCCTGCGAGGAGGCCGAGGCGCTGCTGCAACTCGAGCAGGACCACCTGAAGAACGGCACCGGCGCCCGCAAGCCGTCCGAGCAGAAGAAAATCGTGGAGCGGTGCCGGAAGGAGCTGGCGGCGAGGGCGGCGGACAAGATGGCGAAGGAGGAGGCCTACACGGCGGCGCGTGCGGAGTGGAGCGCTGCCACGCCGGACTTTGCCGAGCGCAACGCCCGCGAGGAGGAGTTCCGCGAGCTGCGCGTGCAGCTGAACGCCGTGATGGACCAGCTTGAGACAATCAACCAGCAGCGCCGGGCCGCCAACACCGCCGGCAGCGAGGCCGATCATCTTGACAGTGCACGGGCGGAGCTGAGCGACGTCGACGCCGCCCTCGCGCTGGCGGAAGCGCGCCTGGCGGAGATCCGGGCTGCCCTCTTTCCCGCGTCGCACCACTTTTGCTACAACGCGGCCTACCACCAGGCCCTCATCGGCCGCGGCGGGGCCACGCTGCGGCAGGTGCAGGAGGACTTCGGCGTCGCCGTGTGCGTCGACACGCTGCCGCCCGGCCACGGCTACGTTGTGGGGGGCGCTGCGGAGGCGCAGGCCTGCATCGAGGCGATCACGGCGGTTGTGGCCGACGAGGAGGCGAAGAACACGTCCACGACGCTGACCTTCGCGGAGCCGCACTTCCGCAAGGAGCTCATCGGCCCGCGCGGGTCAACGGTGGACCGCTTCCAGGACGAGTACGACGTCCGCCTCCAGCTCTCCGACACGGGTGTCACCATCAGCGGCCGGCGGCACGACGTGGCGGAGGCTAAAGAGGCCATTCAGGCCCACCTCGAGAGCTTCACGTCACGCGACATGACGGTCGCCGTCTCGGCGCTGCCGACGCTGCTCGGCCGCGGTGGCCGCAACATCGCCCGCATCAGCGACAGTAGCGGCGTGCGTGCGCTGCGCGTCGATCGCGAGCGTGGCGTCGTGAAGGCGATCGGCACCCCGGACGCCATCGAGCGCGCCTTCGCGCTGTGCCGCTGCACGATGGGCGACGGCGACGGCGTCACGAAGGTCGTGCACGCCGACGACGCGTGGGTGCGGGCCGTCATCGGGCCCCGCGGATCGATGATCCGGCAGCTCGAGGAGGATACCGGGGCGCACATCCAGTGCAGCGGCAACACCGTCACGCTGACAGGCTCGCAGGAGGCGGTTGACAAGGTGTACGAGCGCGTCGTCGCGCTGCGCCGGACGGAGCGGGCGATTCTGGCCAGCGTGGGCGGGCTGCACTTCCTGACCTCGCCGATTGTGTCGCTTGCCGACGTGGACGAGTGCCGGTCGCCGACGCTGCGCACCCCGACAACGGCGCAGGCTGGCTCGTCCTTCATTACGCCCCTCGAGGCGGTGCGGCGATCGACGGACTGCGACCACGTCGTCCCCCTGCGCGCGGAGGGCAGTGTCATCATGCGCGGCTCACCCGAGGCGGTGGACAACGCGTACGGCATCCTGAAGCTGCTCCTGCGCCACAACGAGTCCTTCGCCATCAACGTCGCCTTTCTGGACATCCTGCGCAACTTCATGACGAGTCGGCGTCGCGAGTGGGGGAACAAGAGCCTGCTCGACTACATCCCGTCCCTCTTCGCCTCCCCCGTGCGTTTCGACGTGGACTGGGCAGCGCGGCGGGTGAAGGTCAGCTCGTGCAGCGCCCGCGAAGCCCGCGCCGCGACGAACAAGCTCGTCGACTGCCTGCGCGAGTACAGCGCGACTCACGTGCGGCTCATCTCGAACTTCCCCCAGTACGCCATCAGCCGCTTGCTCGGAACTCGCGGGTCCACGATACGGCAGCTGCAGGAGGCCACCGACTCGGAGATTATGCTGGTGCGGGATCGGGAGCAGGTGCAGGTGCTGAATGCTGCCGGTGACGTGGAGAAGTTGGAGTCGGCGGTGCACGCCATCCGCGTCGCCGTCTTTGGTGAGGAAGACGAGGACGGCGAGGATGGCGAGGATCCTCTGCAGTCGCCCGGCGAGGCCTTCGCAGCTCAGACCCCAACGCGGCGTGTGGCGACGGCGTAGTGATACGGTGACTCCTTAAATCACACACACACGTGCCAATACACACACACACACACACACTCACTCACACTTCGTAATTTAAAGCTCCCCTATTTTCTTTTTTTTTTTTGTCTGTGTGTGAATACGTGCTTGAAGCTCTACTAGCACCTGCAATTTGTTGTCAAGGGTCTAGGCGCGTGAACTTGGTTGTCAACTTTTGTCACCGCCTACAACGTTTTAGTCACACCTCCGTTTCTTTTTTACATTTCTTTATTGCTTGCGAGTTCTGACGCAGGTATATAGGAACTTAAAAAAAATACTTGTACAAAAAAGGATATCTATGCAATTTCTTTTTTTTTCAAAAGCGTTTTTTCCTTGTATCATATAAATATCTTTATTTTTACAGTCCCCCCTTTTTTCTTGACTTCTGTATCCTCCAGCATGGTCTCCAATCACATATTTACTTTGTTTGCTATCTCATTTTCCCGCATTTTTCTTTTTACAGCTATTCCGGTATTCATTGTTTCCTGCCTCTTTTTTTCTCTTTTTTCTCCCTCTCTTTCCCCTCCTTTCATTTCCCGCGAGAACGTGTCATTTCTCTGACAGGTGTCACTGTGCGTGACCCTTGTTGTTGTTGTTGTTGTACTGATAATTGCGTTCAAAGAGTCTCAAGTTGTGTTGTGATCTTCTGAACACGTCCTGAATTATTGCCTTTTTTTCCTGTCGTTGTGTACTCATTTCTGTTATTCTGTTCTCCATCGAGCGAGGCCGTACAAGCTTTTAATCGAATAGTTGAGAAATAAAAGCAATTTAAAAAAAAACGAAACATTTTCTTTTTTTGTGGGAAAAGCGCAGCAAAGCTGTTTCACCGCCTTGCTGGATGCAGCCGCGGGAACAAAACGCTTTCTTTTTGGAATCAAAATGCCGCAGTATGCAATGGAGCGCATTGAAAAGTTCTCTCTGTTTTTTTTTTTTTTAAAGCATATTAACGAATGCGAGCATCAGTTGTGTAAGAACGTGGAACGATGAGAAAGAAAGCCATGTTCGATTTCACACACATTCCTCGTTTAGAATTTTCAGATGCGGTTTGTAGTGCTGCACCCGAAACCTCCACTTTTGCACTCTCCATTTTCGCTTACTTTTCCTCACAAACAACGGTAATGGTTATCAAAACTGCTTTACTGCAGTGTTTTCACAACACAATTTCAATACTTTCGCGAAAAAGTTAAAAAGAAAAACCTCTGTTTCATAGCCTTCCTAAAGACCAAACTGCTCAATAAAAATAGGAGAGATTAAAAACTTTTCTTTTCAGTTTTTTTTTCCCCGATCAATCGACCACTTGGTGTCAATTTTGCCGCAATCTGCTCTTTTTTTTTTTACTATACTATGTACAGCGACCCTGAGGAGCGGAAGCGCGAGGAGGCGCGGCAGCGCGCCGCCGCCGCGGTGATTCAGCGCCGCTGGAAGCAGCACCAACACCAGCAGCGCTTGCGAGAGCAGGAGGCGGCGGCGCAGCGCAGTCCGTACGGCAGTCCGCAGCTTGCCCCGTCCACCCGCTTGGACGGCTACAGCAGCCACGCCGACAACGACGATGCCGACTCTTCGCACACGACCGGCAGCGGCGGCGACGACCTCGCTGACACGCTGCGCACCCCCGAGGAGAAGCGCTACGCTTGCATGGTCGAGTACCGCAAGCTGCTGGCGGAGCGGGAGGCCCTGCTGGACCGCAACCTCAGCTACCAGCAGATCCTCTCACGCCACTACGCCGAGCAGCGTCGCCGCAACGGCGAGGAGGAGCTGACGCAGCTCACAAACCCGGAGGCGGAGAGCACTTACTGGGCCCTCGTGCGGCAGGTCGCCGAGGAGCGGCAGCGCGTGGCGGGGCGCAGTGCAGCGCTCAAGCGTGACCTCGAGCTGCAGCGGCAGCGCTACGACCCCATTATGGAGGAGGCCGCGATGCAGGAGCGCAATTTCCAGCAGTACATCCAGGAGCTGGCCGCGAATGTGCGCTTCATGCGGTCGAATCGGCCCATCCCAACCAAAACCATCGCCGAGTATGTCGAGCGAGAGGAGAAGGAGCGCGCCGCTATCCACGCCTCCCGCGTGCGTTACCTGCAGCTGAAGAACCGTCTGCTGCGGCTGCGGAGGGCCGCGAAGGGACATGGCACCGGTGCCGCTGCTGCGGCGTCGTCCACCGCTGGTGGTGCGAGCGGCGTGGGTGCGACTTCTGCATCTCCGCGCGGCGCTGAGGGCGAAGTGAACCCGTCGGACCACCACATGTTCCTGATCGACTTTGAGCAGCTCAAGGTGGAGAACACCAACCTGAACGAGAAGATCGAGGAGCGCTCTGAGGAGGTGCTGAAGCTGCGC
Source organism: Crithidia thermophila (assembly GCA_030849055.1). Classification (NCBI taxonomy): domain Eukaryota; phylum Euglenozoa; class Kinetoplastea; order Trypanosomatida; family Trypanosomatidae; genus Crithidia; species Crithidia thermophila. Next base: position 12,179 of record JASAOP010002750.1, read on the forward strand.
AACAAGGTTACGAACACAATTCACATTGCCACGCACGTGCGCGAGAAGCTGGACTGCGTACGGAAGGAGAACGCGGAGCTGCGGCAGAGCGTCGCCAGCACCGACGAGGAGCTGAGTGGCGCGCGGGATCAGCTGGCCAAGTCGAAGCGGCGGCGCGATGCGTACCTCAAGGCGAACACCAGAATGAAGGAGCGCATGCCGCTCGTCGGCTCGCGTGACCTGCTGATGGATTATGAGAAGCGTAAAGGGGTGATTCGCGACTACCGCACGCGGCTCGTGCAGCTGACCGACCTCCACGCGGAGCTGACCGACACGATCCGGCAGCAGGAGGCGACGATGGTGACGCTGCAGCACGAGCTGAGCCATTATCCACAATAACCTGCACAGCCCCGCGGTGTTCCTGTCTTTTAAATGTAGATGTACAACACTGCTTTCTGAAACTGTAGCTCATCTCGTTTTCTGTTTTTGAATCAGACCTACGCTGTGTGTGTGTGTCCGAGAGTACTACGTGTTTTCTGAGATCCTGCAAGTAGATGATTTCATTGTCAGACACACAGACGCAAAGATTTCCTTTTCTTCATGTAAAACTTTCAAAATTTAAATGCACGCGCTTGAAAGCGTACATTCCCTTTTGCTATGTATCATTTAACTGTGAATGGTGTTTACCTTTTCGTAATCAACCCCTCAAACCATTGAAAAAACACTTTGTTTTACCTGTGATACGCTGCTCGACATCAAATTGTCCCACCTGGGGCGTATCGTGGCGCGCGTTCCAGCGTCGGTTTGAAGCAGCACTGACAAGTGTGCTGTCTTCACTTCCTTAGGCGTTCATGTACAGATTTGGAAAAAAAAATAAGAGTAAATGGTGGCTGCGCGGACTTTTTGGTTCTGCCAAAAAAACCCCGCAGCGCTGGCTTTCATTGAGTAATGATCGTTTTTATGTGGAAAGAAAATACAAGGGCTTAAAAACATTTTATCCCTTTCTTATCCTTCTTTTATCTTCCGAATAATCGTCACTCTGATTGCGATTTAAAAGCTATCAAATTTACGCAGAGAACACAACCCTCATTCTTAAAATTTGGGGTTTCACACGACCACGCTGTTGCCTGATCTCCATTTGTCAAAGCCAAGCTATACACCGGCTTATCGACATTAGTTCGTGCTAGAGGTCAACGTGCGCGATCACCTTCAACTCTTTCTCCGCCCACTCTTGCTTTCCACAATTTTTGTTGTGCTTTTTTTTCCCTATTTAGGTTAGCTTTGGGTCTTAAATTTCTCCTTTCTAGTTTGCTTTGCCATTTGCTTCTTTTGCGTTTTTTTTTCTTTTCCAAATTCAGAAGTATTTTTCATTATTAGTTTCATTTGCTTGTGTCCTTCGTTTGCGTCTCGCCAGCACGAGCTTTTCCACTCCACCAACGTAAATAGAAAACACCACTCATTTCTTAGGACGAAACAACACCAACACAATCCACGATGCTGAACAACAACAACAACAGCAATAAGAATCCTTTCGAGGAAGAGTATCAGCGCACGGCACCGCCCGCCCCTGCGGCGGCCACGACAACAGTGCCGACGACACCGCCGCCCGCGCACGCGTCCAGCCGCGGCACGCACTCGCCGCCCGGTGACCCGATGGTGCAGATGAGCACCGCGGCTGACCGCTCGAACGATGCGTCGACCGTCGAGGTGATGGCGGCACCGCCCACCCCATCCGCCTTTGCCCCGCTCAGCAACCCAGTCCCCGCCGCGTCCGCCAGCGCGACGTTCTTCAACGACTCGATGTCGGCGCAGGTGTCTGGGGCACACAACCGCGTCGTGCTCGCTCGCTTCCGCGTTGACCCGGCCTTCAAGGGAAAAGAGATGGTGCGGGCCATCACGTACTTCCCGATCACGACGGAGATCCTGGTGGAAAACGACGCGAGCTTCACGGTGCCCGACATCCCAACGGATGCGCCGCACCTGACGGGGATCGACATGGGAGTGAAGCGCAGCGACTGGTCGCGCGGCAACTCGGCGACGGTGGACCGCCGCTACAGTGAGGTGATGGACCTGCGAGAGCTGCTGACGTACCAGTTCCCCACGCTCATCCTGCCGCCGCTGCCGCGCAAGTCCAGCGTGAGCGACATCGAGACGTACTTCAGCGCCACGGACGCCTTCGCGGCGCAGCGGCACAACCTGCAGTTTTTCCTCTACGAGATCGCGGCCATGCCGGAGGTCATCTTTTTCTCGGAGTGGGTCGCTCCGTTCTTCCTCGACCCGCGCGACACCTTCGAGACAGGAACGCTGCTGCGCATGCGGGCCGCGCTGCGTGACGTGCGCCTGGCCAACCGCGCCTTCCACGAGTGCAGCAAGCGGCACCGCAGCTTCACCGAGTACACGGCGAACAAAATCGCCGCCAAGTCGAGCAGTTTTGTCAAGTCCGTCGCCGGCTTCTTCTTCACGCAGAAAAACGAGGAGTCGTCAGACAGCGTGTTGGGTGGGGCGAGCAACATGGCACCTGTGCCGACCAGCTCCTCGTCCGGCACCTACGACTGGACCTATCTGCCACCCGACGCGAAGGCCGACGCGTGTGCGTGGGTGCGGGTGTGCGAGCAGCTCGTGCGGCGGCAGCAGGCGATGAAGGAGTCGTCGCGGGCATTTGAGAAGTACCTCACGTCTCTCACGCACACGAACGACGCGCAGCTGTTGGTGGCGCAGTCCTTTGAGAACTACGAGACGACGCTGCGCTCCACTCCGGCCTTTGCCTCGCTGGGTGAGCAGTACCACCTGGCAGCTCGCGTCATCGACGCCGTCTCGATGAAGCGGCGCGAGTTCCTGGAGCGGAAGTACGTCAACATCTGCATGCGGCTCAGCTTTGAGAGTAACCTGATCGACGCGGTGCTGGACGCGGTGGATGCGGTGCTGGGTCAGTATCAGTTTCTCTCCAGCGCGCAGCTCATCAACACGCGCGATCGGACGCAGGAGGCGGCGCTGGCCTACACGCAGGCTGTCAGCCGTGCGCTGCTTAAGGACTACCGGGACCGCTACAAGTTCAACTACGACCGCCGCATGCGCAACCTCGTGCGCGAGCAGATTGCGCGGCCGTCCTACGAGCTGGCGTGCTCGGTAGAGCAGGTGACGCGCAGCTCGGAGTTGCTGCGTGTGGTGCAGGACGCTTCGTTCACGGAGGTCGACGGCGGTGGCGTGGCTGGCACATCTGCTTCGTAAGAAAAAAAGGAAATTAAACAGACAATGTTCGTTGTCGGAAAAAGGTGATGTATTTGTCTGTTTTTCTGGATTTGCAGTGCTGTGCAATTTCTGCTTTACACGTCCCTTCATTTTTAATTTTTAAAGTTGAAGGCTGGTGGTGTGAGTAGGAGTATGCTGCTGCGCATTTCCGTATTTGAAGCTTCCTTTTTGTATCATCAGCGAGTCTTTGTTCTTCTGAAACATATTGTGATGGCTTGTTTGAAGTTTAAGATGCGAAAACGAGAACTTTTGGCTTTTGCTTTCGTATTTGCGAACAGCCACACTTTCTCCAGCCATTTTTGAGCGTTTGATTCAGTGCTTGTTATTTTTATCTTCTTTTTTATTATTATTGCGTTTCTTGTGTTCTCTTTTTCATGAGTTTTAGAATGGAAAAATCTGTCTCTGTGTTTTTCTATCGCTGTATCTTAAAAAAAAAAAAGGTGCTCGTCAATAAGCACTGTCAAAAGAAGAGGGGATCCGGCACCCTTTTCTACAATGCACAACATTCTTGTCAAGGTTTAACCAATGTTATAGGTGTGCAGGCCAGTCTGCTTGCTCGTGCTTGCCTGTGCTACAGTAGTGGACCCAATCTTTTGTAGAGGAAATTTGGCCTTTAAAATTTTTTTTGTTTTCCATTCTTTGAACAGCTGCGAAGCAGGACAACGACAATTCTGCCGTTAACAAGAGCTGACATGCATCTGCAGTGTTTGCACACTTTCGTTGCCATCAAAATTTCACGTCTTTTCCAAATGCCTTTTACCGTTTTTCTCTCTTTTTTCCCCTCTTTTCTATTCCTTTTGAAACGCGTAGCAGTGCTTTGCAGCACTCTCCTGTACATTTTCTTGGCAGATAGAAACACAAAGAACGATTTGCCAATCTTCTTTTTCTTTTTGTTGCATACACTTTTTGAAATCTTTTTAGATCTTTTTCATTATTTTATTGACGATGCAAGATTTATTCGGCGAAGATGACGCGACGCAGCACCAGGAGCCCACGCTCGACGTGACGAGCCACGCCTTTCAGCCGAAGAAGTACATTCAGCGCGTCCTCGCCGGGGTGCCGCACGCCGTCTTTGAGGGCCAGCTGGTGGACATGGTGGGCCAGGCTGAGGAGGACACCGGCGAAGCCTTAAAGCAGCTCATTCGTGACAACCTCGCCGTGTTTGTGAACTCCAAAGATGCCATGGATGCCGTCTTCCACTCCGACCAGGAGCTCTTCACCGGGGAGGCGCTGGACGGCATCACGGAGTCCTTCAAAAGCGCGACAAACAGCTGCGATAACCTGGTGCGGCCCATCACCGCCACTTTCGTCGATGTGCAGAAGAGCCGCAAGAGTCAGGACATGCTGGACAAGCTCTTCAGCGTGCTCGGCGTGCCCGGTGCCATTTACGAGTGCTGCGGTGCGAAGGTGGCGCTGCGGCGCGTGTCCGCCATCGGCGACGTCGGCGGGTCCGCGTCGAGCAACGATGACGCAGACGACCACGACAGTCAGGAGGAGAGCCATCAAGGCAGCGATGAGGATGAAGACGAGGAGGAGGAGGATGAGGAGGACAACACCAACACGAGGGGTGGCCGGAAGGCGGGGAAGTCGTCGTCGGCAGCGGCAGCGGCACGGCGTCGGCGTAGTCGTGGCGGCCCCACCAGCGCCAGCTACGGCACCGACTCCGACGAGGAGGATGAGGAAGACGAGGAGAACAGCGACGGCGGCAGCGACGGCGATGTGACGAATCCGCACAGCGCCATGCCGTCCAGCAAGGCCCACGGCACCCTCGAAAATCCCGGTGGCACCACCAATCTGGCTGACATCTACATCTTCGCGCCGGAGGAAGAGATTTACTCGTGGTACGGCACCCCGCTCGTGCGGCTGCGCGACGTCGACGAGCGGCGGCACCACGTCGAGGAGGTGAGCAACTACGAGGCCGCCGTGCTGCACCTGCGCCGCGCCATGCTCTACGTCGAGGAGACCTACTCCCTGATCGACGGTACCTTGCTGGCCGGCGAGGACGGCGAGGCACCACCACCGCGGGCCTCCGCAACGGGTGGAGGCGGCAGTGAGGGTCGCCACACTCCGTCCCCGGCCGCCAACGCAGCGTCCACCGGATCGGCAGCCAAAGCGGGCGGCACTGCGTCTTCGGCAGTACCGCTGGGTGCCGCGACGGTGACCAGCGCCTCGGGGTTTGGCACCGTCAGCCGCAGCACCTTCGCCTACCGCTTCGCCATGGCGCTGCTGCGGTCTGCGCTGTACTTGAACAGTCAGCTCGCTGAAGAGCTCGTGTACGCAAACCCGGCTGACACGGTGCTGATCGAGGACACATTGTCGATGATGATGGACGCCAGCATCGCCACGGTGAAGCTGCGTCACTTCTGCGGTGTCCTGCAGCGCTCGATTGAGCTGAACAAGCAACGAAAGCAGTCGTTGGCGAAGCTGCGCACGCAGTTGGGTGGGGGCGCGAATGGTGCGGGAGAGACCGCGGAGGGCGGAGCTGGTGGTCAGCGGGCGGCGCTCAACAGCAACCCCCTCGGTGCGCTGGACCCCAGCAACCCGTCCGGCATCTTCGCCGCTTCCTCCTCGTCCGGCTTCGACCCCGCATCTCCACCCGGAAATAATGCAAGTAGTAACGGTGCTGCGCGTGCCGGCCCTGCCACCGCCGCAGGTGCCCGTCGCCGCACGCCGGTCTTTCAGCACCCCGCGCAGTACTTCATCTCCATCGTGCAGAAGCAGCACCGCCACCTCTTCTACTCCAGCGCTGCCGGCCTGCTGCAGGAGGCGAACGCGTGGATGTGGAAGGCGCAGACGGACGCCGCCCGCACGCTCGAGGAGCGCCACCGGCAACGCAACCTGCAGCGGAAGTTGCGGGCGGCGGCAGCGCACGGCGTGGACACCGGCGAGGAGGCTTCTCCGCTGGGCCACACGGCCACGCTGGGGCACACCTTTGCGAATTCCTTTCTCGGCGCCAGCGTGGCCGCGGATGGCGGGTTCATTGGCAATTCCAACGACTCCTTTTTGCAGGACACGTCGTTCGGGTGGCTGAACCGACGCAGGGGGCCGTCGCCCTCGCCGAACGCGCAGCAGCAGCAGCAGCAGATGGGCAGCCCCACGCGCGGCGGCAGCAGCGGCTCTCCTCAGGGTCTCGGGCGCAGCTTTAGCGGCACCGCAACGGGTGCGGCCGCTACGGCAGCAGCAGCCGCGACCAGCGGCGCCATCGCGTCCGACGCGCAGCAATACGTCAGCCTAGTGCCGGAGATGTTTGTGACGCGCATCCTTGACGCCTTCAACACACCGGAAACGCCTTTCGCGACGACCACGGAGTTCCGCGTGGGGTCGTCTGACATGGACGCGGTGCTGCTCTCCAGCTGTCTGCAGATCCGCATGCACGCCGTCTCGCTGCTCAGTCAGCTCTTCACCCGCGCCGATGTCGAGTCGGCCGTGATGGCGCAGGCCACCTCGCTCAACACCTTCGCGCTGCGCCTCTGCGCCGAGTGCGTGGGAACACTGGAGCACGTGGTCGGGTCCTACTGGGGCGGCATCGCCACCACGCTGCACGCCGGCGTCTTCGACTTCACGCCGGATGGAACGTTGCGGACAATGCTGATGGAATTGGTTCAAGACACAAACAACAGCAGCGGCGGTGGTGATGGCGGTGGTGGCGCCGACGGCCCAGCAAGCAACGCGGACGGGCTGCAGCGGTCGCCGTCGACAATGCTGAACGGCGGCGCCAGCGGGGAGCACTCCCGGACCCCGAGTCAGCTCGGCCGCGGCGATTCATTCTCCTACGGCCAGGGCGACAGCAACCATGCCGGCGCCAACAAGGACGATAACAACAACAACAACAGCAACGCTGCCAACATCGGAATGTCAGCCGCCGGTACTGGTGTGGGTGGTGCTTTTAAGGTGCCCGGCAGCGGATCCGGCTCCACCGATCAGCTGCCGCGCGTGCGCTTTATGCCGACGCTGCCACAGTCCCTGCAGCAAACGTCTCAGACCAGCGCGGGGGAGTCCGCCAAGAAGGCTGCGGATGCCACGGCAGGTCCGACGTGCTTGCGCGACATCTCCGTTCAGGCGGTGCACCAGATGATCAGCGCCGCCACCAACACGCTGCAGACGCTTTTCCTCGCTTTTATTAACAAGGGCGTCGTGGACGGCTTCGTGGGGACGATGGCGCGGTACCGTGTCAGCGATGCCGCCCGCTACAGCCGGACGGAGCGGATGGAGCTGCACGCGGCGGTGCTGTACGAGGTGCTGCTCGGGCAGTGGGAGCGCATGATGAACCTCGTGAGCGACTCCGTGCTGCGGCTGAAGATTGTCATGGGCGAGTCTAGCAGCTCCGCCACGATCAACTCGGACCGTCAGGTGGAGGAGGTGGGCAACCTCTTGGAGGAGCTGGAGGTGCTGCGGTCGACCTGCCTGCGCACCTACATGCACGGCGTCGGGGTGTTGAGTAAAGCGTATTTGACAATGCTGCCGCTGCTGCAGCGCCGCTCCGACTCCTCGTTGGACGCCCGCGTGCGGTCGCGGCTGAGCCGTGAGAGCGTGTCCTCCAACACGGTCCACAAGCTGCTCAACGTGCTGTCGGTCGTGGTCGACCGCTGCGTGCCCTTCTTCACCCGCGACGCCGAGGTGTACGACAGCGTCGACCTCTTCTCCGTCAAGGCGGAGACGCTGCCGGACGACGACGACGGCGGCGGCGACGACGGCGGCAGCACGCGTGGCGGCGGGGCACGCGGTGGTGGTGGCGGTGGTGTGACGGGGCGCCGTCTGCGGCTCATGCGGTCGCGTCGCGGTGTCGGAGGGTCTGCGGCGTCGGCGCCGTCGGAGGGCGGCCGGCGTGACAGCCGCGGCTCCACCGCCCTCAACGTCTCCCCGACCCCGTCTGTTGGCGGGCCGGACACGACGACCGACCCGGTGTCGGAGCTGCTCGCGCAGTTCCACGGCAAGTTGGTGGTGGAGAGCCTGCAGGACCACGAGGAGCTGCTGCTGGCGCTGCTCTCGCACCTGCTCCTCGCCTTCGTGGACACGCTGCAGCTGAAGTGCCGCACCGCCACGACGGACGTCAGCGTGCACCCGGATGAGCGGGAGCGCAGCGTGGTGGAGTGCATGGCCGACACGCTCAGCCTCGCCACGACGCTGACGCCGATCCTGATGGAGCACCTGCTCTCCCCATGCTTCTTCGAGCTCATCGCGCGGCAGCTGCCCGAGGTGGCCTCCAGCCTCGCCGAGACAAACGCTTACCTCGACGGCAAGCAGCAGCAGTACGTGCAGGTCTACCTCTCCGTTGTGGAGGAGCACTGCCAGCTGGCGGTGGACGCGATGATGAACACGTACCTCGCGCTGACGCAGCAGCCCATCACGGACTTCGTGCGGCGGCAAGGGTTCGTGCAGCCCCTCTTTGACTGGCAGCGTGTCTCGCCGCACACGACGGCGGCGGTGCGGCCGTACATCGCGGACGCCATCGCCTGCATCGCCCGCGCGCACGAGACGCTCAACGCGATCCGGCAGCCCATCCTCGGCAGCGCCGCCACGCAGCGCCTCGTCGCCCACCTCGTGCGGGTCTTCCTCACCGCCTTCACGAGCGACGTGAACGTCTTTGAGCTGTCGGTGGAGTGCAGCTCCAACTTTTTGGTGCTCGGCCTGACGCTGCTGGAGGCGGAGGCGCTGACGATTCTCAAGGTGGTCGACGCCGTCGTCGCCCACGCCGCGGCGAACCCGACCTCCAGCGAGCTCTCCGCGGAGCTGGTGGTGGCCAAGGAGAGTTTGTCCGGCTTTGCGCAGTCGCTCGACGCGTACGCCAACGCCGTCTGCGAGTCGATCGCCGCCACCCGCGGCCGCGAAGGGGCGTCGGCGGCGGCCGTGTCGCTGAGCTTCCTCTCCCGCGACAAGCGACACGCGCGGCGGGACGGCATGGTGCAGGCGGCCATGCGCACCCTCGCCTACATGCTGGAGGCCATCAACGTCGAGCTGGAGGAGTCGTCCTTGTCCAGCGCCGGACTGCTGCAGATGCGCAGCTCCGTCACGGAGAGCATCGTGCAGCGGCTCGAGCACCGCAACGAGGGCTACGAGCTGCGTCGTGCCAAAGCCGCGCAGAAGGAACAGGAGCGCAAGGACGCCGAGAGGCGGGCCGCTGCGGCGCTCAACAGCAAGCGCAAGAAGGTTGTGTCGGTGGTCGAGCCCCCAGGCACGGCAGCAACAGCAGGGGAGGAGGCGGAGAGCGCCGGTGGTCGTCGCCGCATTGTGCATCGCCGCCCGGATGGTCTGAAGCCGCTGCTGCCGACAGGCAATGCAACGGATGCGGATGATGGCGACGGCGCGGGCAGCGTCGTGGTGACCCCGCGTACGGCGCAGCAGCATGAGAAGGAAACATCGAACGCCCTTGCCGCGGCCAGCAACGTCTTCCAGCTCGCGCAGGATCAGCAGCAGAAGACGAAGGTGCGCAAGGTGCGGAAGGTGCGGAAGGCGGCTCCTGCGTTGGACGTTGGCGGTGCTGAGCCGGCATTGCCCGCAGAGGCAGCCCCAGTGCGTGCTGCAGCACCGAGAGTTACCCCGCCTGCCCAGCGGGGTGTGTTAAGCGGAGGTGGCAGCACGAATAACAAGAACAACGACGATGATTCCGATCAGGACGCCGAAGCTCCTGTGCGCACGCGAGCAGCGCGTCGTGCCCGCCGTGGCGCTGCTGCCAATGACGATGCGGACGGGGACGGCGCCGCTGAGCCGCGTGAGCGCCGTGCCAATCGTTTCCGCCGCTCTAACGTTGTCTGATCGTGAATGAGATTGCTTGCGTTTCTCCTTTCCAACATCATAACTTTGTTCCGCCGCTGGTGTAGTGAACGAAAAAAAAAAAAACCTCTTCGAAAGATTGTGAATGCTGTCGACACCTTTTTCTTTCTTTTCTTGCTGTTTTTCCTTTTCTTTTTGTGGAGTTGCCGTTGCTGTTGCTTTTTACCTCCGTTCCTAAACACATGATTGTGAAAGAGAAAGTCTCTTTTTGTATAGGATTTGTTTGTTACGTTTGTCTTTGTTTTGTGAGGGAGGACCTTGGAGGAGTTGTCGTGGGAAAGGCGAAAGGTGTGCTGGGGGGACATCTGGCTCCCTCTTTTGATTGCTTTCTGGATTTCGAAGTAGTTGTTGACGCGATGAAGAGTTTGTTTGATTGTAGCGGAGGAAGATGGAGATACAATGGCTACGAGGCTTGAACTCTCCTCTTCATACCGTTTACCTTTTTCTTTTGTGCTCATAACAACAATTGCTGCGCTTCTACCCACACACTCCCACCCACCCACACACACACACACAACCTAACTCTGCACCTTTTTTTAAAAATTAAATTACAGGTTTTTCAGCTCAAATTTTTTTCTCAGACTTCGTTCTCTCGTTTCACGTAAGTGTCCCTACCGTCTCTTTTCCTACAACAATAACAACAACCACAAATAAGAAGAAGCTAAACGATGTCGTCCAATTGCATCTTTTGCAAGATCGTGAAGGGTGAGATCCCGTCCGCGAAGGTGGCGGAGACGGCAAAGGCCTTCGCCTTCATGGACATCGGCCCCCTCTCCCGCGGCCACGTCCTCGTTATCCCAAAGGCGCACGCCGCGTGCCTGCACGAGCTCGACCTTGAGAGTGCTGCGGATGTTGGCCTGCTGGTTGCCAAGGTGAGCCGCGCCGTGGCAGGGCCGGACGGCACAACGCAGTACAACGTGCTGCAGAATAACGGCCGGCTGGCCCACCAGGAGGTGCCGCACGTGCACTTCCACGTCATCCCGAAGCGGGAGGCGTCCAGTGGGCTGCAGATTGGGTGGGATACGATTAAGGTGACGCCGGACGAGCTCGCCGAGGATGCGAAGCAGTACAGCGAGGCCATTGAGAAGATTCAGTAACGGCGATAGGGTGTGTTTTTCGAGGTTACGTTGATGGGAGAAAGCACAAAAGAATTCTATACGTTTTGTTTTAATCTCGTAGCGGAGTCGACGTTGCTGTTTTTATTATTATTGACTTCCAGTAGTTTTCCGGCGTTCTTTTCTTTTTTATCTATTTATCTGTAGCGTCTTAAGTCCTCATCTACGCATCTTATAGCGTGTTTTTTTTTTTTTGATTTTACAACAGGCGTTAACGCATAGCTTTGCGGGCCAGAGGACATGCCTTTGTTCGTCATCGATCGTCTCAATTATTTTGTATTAAAAAAAAAAAGGAAAAGCGTGATATACGTCAGTGCTTCAGGGCTTTCTGCCGCGTGTTTTTCGGAACTGGCGCAGGCAGATGACATAGATATCAGTACAGTTTCACAGTGACTACAGTTGATAAAAAGAAAGGGGAGAAAAGTACTGTCTCCCTCTTGACGCATCATTCTTTTAAAATTTGCTTTTTTGAACCAGTTCTCCTTCAGATCTCTTAACTTGTCTTTCTTTTTCTCACAATTAGAAAAAAAAACCCCAATAGCAACCGCACACGATTCCATTTACGTCATCCTCACTTTGTAATTTTTCTTACGTAAGGTGCTTTTCTTTTTACTTACCGTTCCAAAAAAGGAAGAAAAAACAACAACAACAGTCACACAACTCGTTTCTTCTTCTTTATCAAAGCTAACAATGGCTCCCAAGCGTCAGAACGACGAGGCCCTCCTCGATGCTCGCATCAACGCGAACCGTCTCGAGTACCCCGAGCAGTCCCTCGTGCTGGTGGCCCTCATCGCCGCCTTCCAGCCGGTGTACTACTCCCACGCCATCAACGGCCTCGACTGGCGCCGCGTGCCGAACCTGGTCCTGTACGTGCTCATCACGGGCTTCACGACCTACATGCTGCGCCAGGCCTACGCCGTGATGGTCCAGAGTGAGTTCTGGGGCCGCCAGCGCCACTTCTCGGAGGTCTCCGACGACAAGGCAAAGCCGCTGCGCCGCCTGCGTCTGCAGGTCGCCGTCGGGTACACCCTTTTCTTCCTGAACAGCGTATTCTTTGTGGTGTGCACGTGCCTGATGGCGTACATCTTCCGCCATAGCGACCCCCGCGCGAGCTACATCCTGTCTCCGACGCTGACGGCGGCCCTGCTGTGGCTGATTGCGCAGAAGAACGAAGAGAGCCGCCAGCGCCGCATGCGCTCGCACAAGTAAGTTGTTCCGTGAAGAGAAGGAAAGGAGAGCAGACAGACGTTTGTGTGTGTGCTTTCGTATTCGTGGTTGTAAGTCCTTTTTTTTTTGGTTTGTTGGCGCATTGAGGTTCCGGTGAATCCCTGTGTGGTGGTGAGCAAGGAAGTTTGTAGAAAACAACAAATGAAAGCTCACTTGTGCTTCTGCTCTTCTTATGGTAATGTCAGTGTACCGTCGGTCTCGTGAGTGTTTGTGTTTGGGTGCCAGTGTTGCGTGTTCCAGTCTACGAAAACGGATGAAGCCTCGGCCATCCATATGATGAGTGCAACACGCTCTGCAACACCCGAAGGCACCGCGGCGGCTACTTGCTACATTGTGAAGGAGACGGAGAGCAGTTTTAAAGCTGGAGAGAAGAGGATAAGGGAAAGTGTTGAGGCACTTCTTTAACGAGCTTGGATTTTTGGGCTATTCATTTTTTATGATACGTCCAGGCTGGTGTTAAAGGTCAAACGCATCTCCGCCACATACTTTCTCTCTCTCTCTCTCGTCATCTTGTGTGTAGGGTGTGAGCGAGAAAGACGACAGCTACGAATTTGTCGGTGCTCTGTTTGTAATTTTTTTCTTTGTTTAAATAGTTGAAGACATTTTTGGCGTGTTCTGAACTCTTTGTTTTTATCTGTTTGGAAGTTTGGCGTTAATTAAGACTCATCATTGCCGTTGTATTCTGATTGTATCTTTTACCTTGTTCTTACTGGCGAATGCTGGAGTGCGATTCATTCAACCGCGCTGTGTCTCTAACTTTTTCTTTTTCTGCAGATGAAGAAAGAAAAGAAAAAAACCAGAATATACTGATCAACGTTGAGTCAAGAGCAACAGCAGTGTAGCTCCGATGAGAGTAGGGACAGCTGAGCTGCGGAACCTGTATCGCCAGCAACTCTCTTTTGCGAATAGGGTGTTTTTAATAGAAGCAGCTGATCTGCTTGTATTGAAAAATGACACCCATGCACAAGCACATTCACACAAAAAAACCACTTCACGTAGATGATGAAGCTGACTCGATTTGCAACCGTCTACTCCAATAAAAAATGGTTTTAAACGCAACACTTGCAGATGACAGCTGATTGAAAAGATTTGAGCAGAAATGAAAACATTTGTTCATGACCGGGAAGTTTATCCTCAGTTTTCACATATTTTTTCTTTTACTCGTTTCATCTCATCTTCTTCTATTGATTGCTCTTCTCCTCTCTTCCTTATTGTCTACAATAATTGCCATTCAATGACTTCTTTTTTTGCTCCCAGCGATCTCTCATTTCACACACTCTAGCCTAGGGTCTCTCCCGAGCATACAAACATCTTTAAAAGTTTTTTTTCTTTCGCATTGCGGCGCGCACGATTGTGACCAGGACAAATCCAACGATAAAACGAGAAGAGCTCGCTGCAGCGTTGCGCCTTTCTTGTTTTTCATTCAGGTACGTGCGTGAATCGCATTTATGTTCTTCTGAGTTTCTCATCGACTCTAATACCCCTGTCTCAGTTTTGCTTGTTGCCGTGCACAACGCTATTTGTCTTCCAGCGTTTTTCTCCCGCATTCGCTTTACTCTCCGTCGCGGAAAGTATTTAAGAGTTTTTTCTTGTGCAATCAACAACGATTTTCCCGTTTTTTTAGTGAGCCGCATCATATCGTTTTGTCGTTCGGTTGCAAATATATCATTTGCTTCCAACCTTTTCTCTCTCTCTTTCCCTCCAATTGAGTTTTTTTTTAAATTTCCTCAGTGATCCTTCCCTTTTTTTTTCTCTACCCAATCTTTACCATTGAAAACTCTTTTTCTCTGGCTCAGCAGCTAGTTTGATCGACGTGAACAAATTCATACTAAGAAGCCGAAACAACGCAAAAGCACAACATTAAAAGAATCACTTCTGGCTGCATAGCCTTGCTGCTATCTAAACGTTGACCTTCACCGAAGTAGCTATTTTTTCTATACATTTTCATCTTTTTTGATTATCGTCAACGCCCTTTTTTTTCCCTCTTTTCCCGTAGATAATAACGTTGAAGCAGAGCAATTCTTCTCTCCTTCGAACGCAAACAAAAAAGGATCCCTCATTTTGTTAATTGGTTTTGTTCTTCCCACAAATACGTCTGCACCACATCGTCGATTTTCCTTTTCTCTGATTTGCTTCTGCATCATTGTTCACACCACTTGCATTCGCCTCTTAATTTTTTTTTTCTCGCCACTTTTGTTTTCTCACGCGCGTCAAGTGTCCTCACTGACATCTCTCTGTTGTCTTTGGTTACCTGTCTATTGGTTTTTTTTTGTTTGGTTTCGCCAACTATTTTTTTTTTCTTGCTTCACGCTGCAAGTGTAACTTCAAAAATGTCGAACAGCGCCGCGGCGTTTGCCAACTTCCCGACGGCGGTGCGCGGCATCCTGCTCACCGACACGTACAGCCCCATTTCCCTCCACACTGCCGACCTCCACGTCCTCTTCTCCGGCTACGCGGCGCAGGTGACGCTCTCCCTCGAGTACGTGAATGAAACGAACCGCCTGGTCAAGGCCATCGCCGCCTACCCCGTGCCCCCGGGCTTCCAGCTGCAGTACACGACCCTCACCGGACCCAATCGAGCCATCACCGACAACGTGTACCAGCAGTCGCGTGCGCTGAAGGCGCCGGGTGCGGCCACCAGCCTCCCGACGAAGTCGCTGTACGACATTATGACGTCCGCCGTGGCGACGCAGTCTGTGCCGTGGGACATCAGCCCAGGCGACTCCGTTCTCATGACCTCCGTCTACCACGCCCCGCTCGCCCTGATCCAGCGGCAGAACGAGATCGCCTTTACCCTGCCGACGTCTCTCTTTCCCGCCGTCACCCGCCCGCCCGAGGCACAGCGCAACTACGTCAAGACCGTGAGCGACGCCAGCTCTGCCCGACACGTCGGCAAGCCGGGCGGGCTGTACCTCACCGTGGAGGGCCAGCTCTACTGCCCGCTGCGGGGGGCCGTGACGCTCGACAAGGGCGGCTACCTCGTCGCGAGCGCGGACGACGCCGTCGACAAGCTGGACATTACGTACCGCGGCGACGCCGGCTTTTGTCTCCGCTACGAAGGAAAGCTGCCAACGAAGGCGTACACGCAGCAGCCGCTGACGGTGCACGCCCCGATTGGCGAGGTCATCGAGCCGCTGCGGCTGCACACCGTCACGGTGCCGCCGACGGAGACCTCGACTGGGATGGCGGCGGTGGCGGCCACCCTCGCACCGAGCTTCGCCAACTGCCCCGTCAACGCCGAGCTCGTCTTTCTGATTGACGTGCACACCGCCGACCTCGCGCAGGAGGTGTCGGAGGCGGTGGCGGCCGCGATGGACCCGAAGTCGTCCACGCTGCCCTCGTCCATCTACGCAAACGTGCTCATCTGCAGCGAAGGCCACCGCAACGGGTGTGTGGCACTCTTCCCCTCCGGCAGCGTGCCCATTGCCACGATCCCGCACGCCTCGGTGCTGGCCTACATGAAGGAGGAGATGTCGCTCGGTAAGTCGAAGACGAAGAAGGGCAGCCTGTCGTCCGCCGCCATCTTCTCCCCGCAGCTGCCGGCGGTGCTGCACGACGTCTTGGCGGGTCAGAACGTCGCCACGGCGGTGCCGGAGGGCTACGTGCGAAACGTGATTCTCCTGACCGACGCCGGCGGCCTGGCGCGTGCGACAGAGAGCGCGGCGATGGTCAGCGATGCCGCGAACTACGCCACCAACACGCGTGTGCACTGCGTCGCCCTCGCGCACACCGCCGACCACGCCGTGCTCGAGACGCTGGCGCACACCGCTGGTGGCCGCTTCCGCTGCCCGGCCACATCTGCCACGTCTAACACAACGGCGGCGATCAACGGCGGCAGCAACGGCAATGCGAAGGCGAACAAACCCGTCAGCGGTGATTTGATGTCGGCAGTGCGGCAGGCGGTGGCGGCGGCGACGGTGCCGTGCCTGTGCAGCACCCGCACAACGTGGAAGCTCGTCAGCAAATCTCGCAACAAGGCGGCATCTCCCACCACCACCACCACCACCACCACCACCTCGCCGACGAAGGCGCTCAACGAGATGATCCGCTTGGCGGCCAACGACGATGGGAAGCGACTGCCCTGCATCCCGCGCGGGACGCGGCGCGTGCTGTACGGTCTCCTCTACCCACCCACCACCCCAGCCACACCAGCCGCCACCTCCGATCAAGCAACAGAGAACGGCAACAATAACAGCAACAGCAACAGCGAGGCCACCTCCCCGACCAGCGCGGACGCCGGCCCCCTGCAGCTCAACGTGCGCGTCACCGGCCGCGTGGGCAACCTCGCTCTCGAGTTCACCGCCGCCGCACTCGTCACGCGGATTGCGGACGTGGTGGCGCTGGCGGCGACCACCAGCCTCGCTGCGGAAGGTGCCGCTGCCGCTGCTTCCCCTGGTGCAGCCTCGCCGGCAGTGACGCTGTCGCCTGCGCCGGAGCCGGAGGAGCGGCATCACAACGGATGTGTCACTGCCACCGTAGCCGCGCCGTCGTCCACCGTAAGTAACGCGACGCCGCAGGAAATGTCCGCCGTGGCGGCGACGAGCACGTCACCGGTGCGCGACTCCGCGTCGGCCACCTCCCTCTCCGCCTCCACGCCCACGCGCAATGGGAAGACGCTGCTGCTGCACGTCGCGGCAGCGGCGGCCCGCATTGCGTTCTTGAGCCACGACAGCCACGCCGTGACGCCAGCGGAGGCGCTGGAGATGGTGGCGCTGTCGCGGCGCTGCCTGCTGCCGTCGCCGTACACCACGCTGACGGACGGCAAGGCGCCGCTGACAGCGGAGCAAAAGAAGGGCGGGGTGGTGTTCATGCCGTCGGTGATGGCGAAAGCGCAGGCCGCCTTAGCGATCCGCACGCGGCAGGAGGAGACGACGGCGGCGGCCGTGCTGCTCGCGTCGCCGCCCAAGCCAAACGGAAAGGACAAGGAGGACAGGACGGCGGAGAAGGAGAAGGAGAAGGAGAAGGAGAAGGAGGAGAAGGAGAAGCTGGCCAAGAGTGGAAAGAAGAAGAGTGCTTCACTGTACTCTGGGTGGTAATGCACGCGCGCACGCACGCAACAAACACACACGCAATAAAGACACTCATACGCGCGTGCTGCCTTCGTTTTTTTTTCCTACTTTGTAGCTGGTAGTTTTTAATGGAGAAAGATGGTGCTGATGTCTTTTTCCTGTTTCTCCACTAATTCCCAATTGTCATTTTCTTTTTGCTCTCACATTCCGCGCGCATTGACACTTTTTTTTTCTTTGCGAGACGATAGTTGTTTCGATCGTGTTCATTTTTTTCATTGATCATTGCCAATTTCTCGCTTATCATTTCTCTATGCTTCGTATCGTTACCTCCTCGTTTTGTGTTGCTATTCATGTGAACTTTTTCTCTTGTTATTCTCTTCCGTACTTTTGATATTTTCTTTTCACCCTTTTTTGTGTTCCACAGATTGTTAGCATTGCTGCCGATATCCCTGACATAGTTGTTCCTCTCATTTCTCGTTATCTTTATCTTTTTTTTTTTTTATTGTTTAAACCCGTTAGTTTCTATCTTAACATTCTCAATAACGTACTCAAACAAAACAGTAAACGAAAAAAAAAAGAAAATACGAGACGCAGGTTGACCTTCCCGCACAGCGTCCTTTTTTTAATGAAGACGCGGGCAATTTTTTGGTGTGCAACAGGTGCACGTCCGATGTGCATCACCAGCAGATCACGGGGCGCGAGGTTCCATTGCAAATCGATACGAGAATCTTGGCGGTGGTCGTCGTTATCATCAAAAAAAAAAAAAATTGCAACACCTCCGCTGAAAATCGGGACGTAAACAAGAATCTAAAGCTAACTGTTGTTGCGTAGTAGTAATTACTTCAAGCTCTCCTTTCTGCAACCACTGCTACTAACTCCCTCTTTGTCATCTCCCTCTATTATTCTTCCTGCTTGTGCACCCACATTCTTGAGCAATCTCACACACACGGTCACTACGGACCAGCGTGAAGTGTCGAACTGAGCTACTTTGACGTTTTCCTTCTTACACATTCTTGAGGTTTTTTTGGCGCCGAAATCCATCATAACTCTCTATTTTTTGTTTTAATCACTTTTTTTTCCTCACTTGCAGTGCTCAACAAAATCTGGCTGCTATTGTTTTCTTTTCCTTTCTCTTGCTGACAAAGCTCCTAGCGAATCTTATAGTTTCTTGTTTGGCTGAAAATTCGCGAGGCTGTTGCCTCCTTATTGTGTGACCTCTGGCGCGCAACTGTAAGCTAATGATTTCCATTTGTGCAAAACTAGCTAAGTATTAGTCTTTGTGGGCGCGTTATACATCTGTGTCCGTTCAAACCTCGTAGCATACTCCAAGAGGCTCTTTCCTTTCTTTTTTTTTTTTGGCACGCGTTTTTTTTTTCTCTGTCAACATCCTGCTTTTTTTTTTTTTGCTTGAGCAGACTTGACGAAGTGTGACCGTAAGGCATTAGAAAAGAATTAAGTGTAATCAATAACTTCTTCTAACCACACCTGTATAGAAGATTAACATTACTTATATAGTTATCAATTGTTTTTTTTTATTTATTTCTCATATCACTCCCGTTTTTGTTTTTCCCTTCGTCTTGGCACAGTCGCATGCTGACGCACAACGCAGGAAATCAAGGCGGCAGCGGCTACACGGCCGACTACGGCACCAGCGGCGCCGTCGCCACGAATGCCTCGAACAGTTACCCATTTCGTACGAGCAATCCCGGCGCCACCGACTTTCCGGAAGACGACCTGCACGAGTTGAACCTCACCACAACACAGCAAATCACCCAGTCGTTTCGCTATGGCAGGCGCATCAAGAGCCTGCTATTACTGCTCCTCCCATTTCTGCTCATTGCGTTTCTCGCACCCAACGGCGCCAAGTCGTCGTCGTCGTCGTCGTCCTCGTCCGCCTCATCCTCCGTCAGCAGCACAGCCAACAAAACAACACCATTTGGTGATGTCAGCGAGAAGGCTCTGAAGAGACCGAAGCACCCTACTTTTCTTCCGGTGGACGGTACGGTGGGCGGGGTGCTCTTTTGGATGGCGCTGGTGCTTGTGGTGCCGGTGAACACCCTCCTCATTGAGTACCTTGAGGACCTCGCGGTGCGCCACGACAGTCTGCCGCTTGGCATTGCCGTCAACCTCGTCTTCGAGCACGCCGCCGAGCTGCTTTTTTCCTTCTTCGCCATGTCCTACTCCGGACGCTCGCTCTGCTGGGTGAAGCCGATGCTGTTGGGGTCGATTCTGCTGAACATGCTCGGCGTGCTCGGTGTCAGCATTCTCAGTGCGCCGCTGTCGGACGGCACCTCCGTCGACCTCGGCATCTCGTCGTGGACCGCCTTCAGCGCGGGCGGCCTTGTCTTCTCCACGGCGGTGTTTCTGCTGCCGACGGTGTACAGCGTGACGGTGGTGGCGCCAGACGCGGTGGACCAGATGCAGCGGCTGCACATCCCACCGCAGCAGGTCGCCGAGCAGCAGACCCGCAGCATGCTCTTCGTCTCCCGCAGCCTGGCCCTCTTCGTGCTCGTCGTGTATGCCTTGTACGTGTGGAAAGTCGTGCGGTCGAACACCAACTACTACGTTTCGTCCGACAACCCGAACGCGCCGTCGAGCCTCACGTACGCGCTGCAGTACCGCGAGCGGCTGCACAACATGCAGGAGGTGGACCTGGGCAGCCGCTACTCGCACCGCTTCGCCCTCACCGGGGCCACGCTGTGTCTCCTGACGTTGGTGTTTCTGTGCTACGTGCTGGTCGCCACGCTGACGGCGGCGACGAAGACGGTGACGTCGATGCCGCTTCCGCTGACGCTGGTGGTGCTGCTGCCCATCGTCTTCGAGAGCGGCGGTGCGGCGGCGTCGGTGCTGATGGCGCAGGTAGGCCGGCCCGACATCGCGGCAAGCATCGCCTTTGCCTCTATCGTGCACATCTACATGTTTGTCCTCCCATTGGTGGTGCTGGTGGGGTGGGTTGTGTTGCAGGTGCCGCTGGAACTGACGTTTCACCCGTTCCTCCTGTCGTGCTGCTTTATCTCGGCGCTGGTGGTGGCACAGGTGATGGTGGCGAGCCGCGTGCGGTGGCTAGAAGGTGGTACATTGGTAGCGCTGTACGGACTCATTGTGTGTATCTGTCTGCTCGGTCGCTGGCATCTTTGTAGCGCCGGCTACTCAAGTGCCTATCTTTAAAAGCTGTTTATATTTTTTCAGTTTTTTGTATACCTATTTTGTTTCACATCTGTTGCCATCTTTTTTCTTTTTTGTTTTCAATCGTTCTTGATGGTCTTTTGTTGCGGTGAGGCATTGAGAGCTCGAAAACACGCACAATTCGGTTAGGTGATAGAGATGGTATGAAAAAGGCGACAGACAAACAAAAAAAAACCTAAAAGGAAGAGAACATGCAAGCGGTGCTGCAAGTACATTTAGTTGCGGTGACAAAGCAAGACGATGAGCTATGGTACCTCGGTCCAGCAAGGAGGAAAGCTGAAGGCACTTCGCGAAAGTCGTTGTACTATAAGCTACGCTTGCTACCATTTAGATAAATGATGCAGCTGGATAAACTCACTTTCTTTCGCTTGAATCCTTTTTACAAATTACTTGTCGCTCCCATCAACGGCATGGCGTCCACAACACACATGTTCGGACTCTCGGTGCTAAAATTAATACAAACTTGTTGACTTTTTGGTTATTGTTTTCTACGCGTACTGTCCGACAGCCGATTCTCCAGTTTGTGTTCTGCACGAACCTCTCAATTGCACAGTAGGAAAAACGTGGAGAAAAAGGAAAAGAAGTGAAAGCTTGTAATCGTTGGTCTTCATAGAGACAGAGACAGTGTGTAGGTGTGTCAAAAAAAAAAAAAAGGGAAGAGATTCTCAAAAAAAAAAAAAAAAAAGAAACGTTTCGCAGCTCAGATTGAACTTTCACGAAAGCAGTGACAGAGGTAGCGAATTGCATACTCTCCTTGCGTCTAACTTTCTCTGTCTGTGCTTGTTGTTCTTTTTTTTTTTTTGAGGTTGGTTTTCTTGGTCTTCTCATCCTTTTTGTGTGTTTGTGTGTGTGTATAGGTGTAATTAAAAAAAAAAAAAGTTATCATCACCATGTCACTTAGCAACTTAGATGAGCAGTTTCTGCACCGCAGCTGCGTGCAGCTCTCCGCCGCCCTCATCGACCCGGCCGTTCTCACGACTGAGCAGGCCAACGCCGTGCGCTTTGCAAAGCACCACGCCGGCACGCACCCACGCGAGATCGCCCGCGCGCTGGTTTGGCGCGTGGTCGACAGCGTCGATGACTCGTTGGACTCCGCCGTCAACGAGGACCGCGCAGGCGCGTGGAGCGTGCTGACGGCGGTGGTGGCGGAGTGCGGCGATGCAAACAGCGAAATCTTCCGCACCGCCCTCGGCGACCAGCTCGCCCAGCTGCTGCCTTACCTAGTCGGTCACCGTTGGTGCACGTCGGTGCGCACGGTGCAGGAGGAAGGGCTGCGCAGCAGCGCCGACGTGGTGCTGGGCTACGACAAGGTCATTCCCTCCTCGCTCATCAACGGCTTCAGCACGCGCAACGTGGACGCCTACGCCGTCGCCGCGATGAAGCGCCGCTACCGCGCGTTCCTCTCTACGTGGAAGTCGGTGTGGCGCCCGGACGTGTACCAGTCGCTGCGGGAGATGGTGCGGCGGGTGGAGATGCAGGGCAACTACCTGCCTCCGATGGCCGGTGAGCTTCTTCTCGTGCCGGAAGTGTACCGCGAGAGTCTTTGGCGGCTGCGGCGGACGGCGCCACGGCCGAGCATCGCTATGGAGCTGCTGCGCAACTACGGCTGGCCGATGGAGGTGGTCCCGCGGGAGAACAACAACACGGTGCGCGCGGCTGCGTACGTGCTGCCGCAGACGGTGGCGCAGCTGCGCGCCCTCGACGCGGCGATGCACCCAACGGTCTTTCAGTGGCTCAAGACGCTCCTCGAGAAGCAGGGCGGGTGCGCGCAGTGCGACTACTGGGACCACACCGAGACACGCTGCCCGTGCGAGACCCCGTTCTGGCGGTCGCCGAGCGACGAGTCGGCCATGAAGACGCACCGCGCGCTGGTGGCGACGGCGACCGGCGGGGCGGCGCTGCCGGTGCTGACCTACGTGCAGGCGGCACGCATTCTCTTCGCGGCTAACCTGCGGCTGCCGCTGCGCGTGCCGGAGGTGCTGGACGCTGTGACGAAGCTGATCCGCGACGAAAAGCCGTACGAGGAGTTGCTGGCTGCCTTCGACACGGTGCGGGGTGCCGTGACCGGCCCACGCGAGCGCCACGCGCTGTGGCGTCACGCCTCCTATCAGCTTGTCCCCTCCAAAACGGTCTTCGCGAAGCCCAACGACGACGCCCACAGCCCGTGCATGCAGCGCATCCAGCACCTCTTCCAAACGAACCGGCGCTTCAGCGAGTGGGAGCAGCTCTCCGACGCCGTGGCGGTGCTGGACACGTGCTTCCGCCGCCGCGACGTCTCTTCGCGGACGCGGCACAACCTGGACGAGGTGCAGGCGACGATGTCCTTCTTCTTCTGCCTCGTCGACGGCTCCCTGTCCGCCAGCTTCAACCCCGCGACCTACGCCCGCGTGCCGGAGGAGGTGGAGGCGCTGGCGGTGTGGAAGGACAACTTGTGCCGCGTGTGTCTGCGCCCGTTTCACACGGCCGTCAACTGCCCGCTCGTGCGCGAGGAGGAGAAGGCCGAGTACCGCCGCCACAGCAGCGGCGCCGTTGCGACGCACCCGCGCATTGAGGAGTGGGACCTGCAGGTGGCCCGTCGCGTGCTGGAGGACAACAGCTGCCTCTTCCTCAAGTACCCGGACGAGGACTACCGCGTCGCGACCGCGATGGAGAACATCGACCTCGACGACCGTCCCGCCAAGGATTTCCGCAAGGCAGAGCTGCAGCTCGCGGTGAAGCTGATCCACGAGCGCCATGTGTCGGTGTGCCCGGAGTGCAACATCACCGGCCACAGCCTGCGCTCCTGCGAGCGGCGCGCCTTTCGTGCGCTGCGCAGTGTCGATCTGACGCCGGTGGATATCCGACTGGAGCCGCACCGGCTGCGGCAGGCGGTGCGCCGCTTCAACAAGGAAGACGCCATGTTTGGGGAGCTGCTGGACGCGCTCGACCTGTACGGCCGCGACGGGCAGCTGCTGTCCTCCGCCTTTATCCGGTCCATCCGCGAGATGGACGACGCCCGCATCCCTCTCGCGGCCGCCCGCTACGCCACGGACACGGTGCAGAGCTTTCTGCTCTACTGCAACTCGACGGACCTGCTGCTGCACCTGCGGCAGCTGCGCTCCGCCCGCTTTCCCGAGGTGTGTCTCTTCTGCGACGCCTACCACCACCGCAGCGAGGACTGCGCGCGGTGCCGCGAGGATGAGCGGGCGTTCCTGCAGGAGCTGCGCCGCACCGGGCTGACGCTCTGGACCTACCTGCTCCACCGCGACGCCTACGACCAGCTGCTGCCCACCGATTACCCGCGTGGGAAGGAGAGCGTGATGAACCTGGTCGACCAGATCGAGCGCGACTACCGCCCAGGCGGCGTCGGCCGCTCGCGCTTCTTCAAAGATAACGACCTGCCAGACCTGTCGCAAGGATCATTGCTTACAAACACGTACGCGTCGCTGGTGGACTCGCCCAGCGCCGATCCGGCAAGCCGCAAGCGCCTTCGCGAGGGTAGTGACGAGGACAGCTACGTGAAGCGAAATGGTGGGGACGACGTGGAAGCTGCGGCGGACGGCGACCGGTCCTATCACGTCGGCAGCGATCCCTACCGCCAGCGTCATGACTATCCGGATGACCACGGCAGCAGCAGTTTGTACAACAACAACGATGGCGAGCTGCAATCCGCGGCGCACTACGAGGTGCTCGGGGATGAGCCGACCCACACCGCGGGTAATGCGCTGGACGGTGTGCAAGAGTCGGAGCTGAAAGACGTGGCAGACAGCGCGCCAGCGACGACCTCCGCGGAGCCGGCTGTCGAGGCGGACAATAAAGCGGAGGATGTGAAGGATGGAGAGGCGGATAAGGAGGGCGAGGAGACGGACGTGAAGGGTATGACAGATGCTGATAGCGTGGTAGAAGGTGGGCGTCTTTCTGACCACGTTGCGCCGATGGAAGAAGAATGAGGGGAGAGACGAGAAAAAAAAACCGGAATTCTAGATTTGTTTTGGTTGGTTTTGTTCTCTCAAACCTTTTTTTTTTAACTTGCTGACACACCGTGCAACTTAAACTCCGCTTAATTAATAAGCCTAATCACTTCCATTTCCTTTTTTTCTTCCGTCATTTGTGTCTCTAGCAAGTTGTAGCAAGCTGTACAAGTTGTCGTTGTCGAGTGTTTGTCGCGTCAATTTGTGAACTAAATAGTAGCAGTGAACTTTCGGTGACATCTGCTCTCAGAGACAAGAATTAAGCTATAGAGAGAGAGGAAATAAACGTTTTCTGTTCAAAACTTTTGTGTTTGACGTCGAGCTATTTGTTCTTGTGCGTGTGTGCTGTGTGCGCCAACGATAGACGTTTCCGCGACCGTTTTTATGTTGGCCAGCACGATTCTTTTGAGTTCCGACGCGGGACCGTGCGCATGCCGATGTGCGCGCTTGTGCAATTTTTTTCGTTTCAAATTTGTGGAGCTGCAATTGCTGCTCTTGTGTTTGAGTTTTTGTTTCCTCTTTCATCTGTTTGTGTGTGAAAGTCAAATGGAAGTCTCTCTCTTTGTTTTGCGTCTTAGTTGGCTTGTTCTCTTCCGTTCATCTTTAAATAAAAACTCTACCTTCTGTTTATTGTTTTCTAAAGTACTTTTCCCACGTCTTTTTGTTTGCATACAACGTGGAATAGTTTTTCCTTCTGATGGAAGGTCAACTGATCATTTTGGAGTGACTTGCTGCATGAGTTTCTTCCTCACCGGTTTTTTTTATACCCTCGCTGTTTTTCATTTTTGTACCTTTTTGTTTTTCTGTCCTGTCTTATTGACGAGGCTGTGTGACGTCTGTAACCACAAAGAAGGATTCAATGACTTATTTCTAAAAAAAAAAAACAATTGCAAAAAGCTTCTGCTTTTGCTTACCTTTCACTCTTTATTTCATGTTGATGGGCAATTTCAATATGAAGTCGGCGGCAAACAACGATCTCGGCTTGAGGTCTGTGCATTGCGCAAGCTCGACACCCTTTATAAAAATAAGTGTAGCTTTCTTGCGTGCAGTCTCTTTTTTTGTCCTGTCTCTCTACTTGATCGAAGACTACAAAAAGAAGAAAAAGCCTTTACAGATCTTTCTCCTTCGTGTAGCGTCGTGAACTATTGTGCATGCTCTTGAAAAGATGCGAAAAACGCATTTGCTGGAAAATTACTTTTAGTGCTCTTCTTTCACCCCACTCCTTTTTTTTCGTTTTGGTATTTTTGTCGCGCACCACTCGGCATATGTGTGACTACTACGCCTAAATTAAAGTACCAGTTTAGGTTTGCGTGGTGTTCGCTGTTTCCCGTGCGTCTTAAACACTATTCCCGCTGCTTTTAAAGTCTACTGCGGCGTGTCAAAAGAGCATTTGCTTCGAATTAGCTGTTCACCAAACATCACATTGTTTATTGTTGCACTGTTTTATATACATCAAGAGCTTCTTTTTAGACGCCACGCATATTGTAATATATATTTTTTCTGGATTCTACTCACAGTCGTATACACACGCACATACACACACACACACACACACACACCTACAAGGATGCACAAGAAGCTGTTGCTGTTTGGTGGGACGGGCTTCGTTGGGTCGCTGGTGGCGCAGAAGGCGCTGAGCCGCGGCTACAAGGTCGTCATCGCCACCCGCGGCGGCGTTCCGGTGCTGGGCTCGCCGATGGACGCTTTCTCCAAGCGCGTGCGCATGATCGGTGGCCCTGCCGCTGCCCGCGAGGCGCTGAACGCATCCGCACCAGGCGGACC
Organism: Crithidia thermophila; assembly: GCA_030849055.1. NCBI lineage: Eukaryota > Euglenozoa > Kinetoplastea > Trypanosomatida > Trypanosomatidae > Crithidia > Crithidia thermophila. The sequence continues at coordinate 38,447 of JASAOP010002750.1, forward strand.
CGTCGCCGCCGCGCCACCATCAACGTCCACCCCGTCCGCCTCTCCTTCAGCTGCTGCTGCTGCGCGTCCGACAGCGGATCAGCTCACGCGCATGGTGCATCAGATGGAGGAGGAGACGGCGCTGGAGTTTGTCAGCATCGACGCCAGCAGCCGCGACCAGGTGTTTCACTTCCTGCACGACCACCCCGACGCCACGGCGGTCATCAACACCGTCGGCCTGCTCACGCGAAACTACGAGGATGCCCGCGAGGTGAATGGCGATGTCATGGCCAACATCGCCGCTGGCGTCTACCACCCAAAGCTGGTGCCGGCGGTCAACAAGGTTGTCTACGTGTCCGCGGAGCCGTACAACCTTTACTCTACCCGCATCATTGGTAGCAAGCGGGTGCTGAAGGGCTACTTTCACGGGAAGCGCATCGGCGAGAAGGCGGTGCTGGACAACCTGGGCGACAAGGGTGTGGTGCTGCGACCCGGAATGATCTACGGCACGCGACAGGTCTTCGTGACGTCGGCGACGGACCCGAACGCCGTCAGCACGATCTCGCTGCCCCTGAGCTGGATCGGCTACCCGCTGGACAAGCTGCTGTCCGCCGTGGGTGGGCGGAAGCTGCTGACCCCGCCCGTGGACGTCAACGTGGTCGCCGAGACGGCTGTACGGGCGTGCGAGTGGGCGAACAAGCCCGACTTTGCTTTTCATGGCATTTGCGACGTGTACCGCATGCACGAGATCTGCAATAAGCCCGACCCGTGCTTAGTGGAGGCTGCCCCACCGGTCGAGGGCGACGCAGAGAAGCAGATGAAGTAGGCAGTGTGCAGAAAAAAAAAGGAAGACATACGCGCCGCCTGTAAAAATCATGGTTTTATGTCGTTCGTGGTGTTTCGAACAGCGTGGGTGCGGTGAAATTAATGCTGTTCTTGATGATTAGAGGGTACAGTCGCAGTTTGAAATACGCAAGACCAAAAAATGAGCTGCTTTCCTTTTGTCTTTTAGCGTAAGAGTTGCGTTTGGCGTGGAGCTTTCTATAAGCTGAATGCTGCGACTACCTTTCTGGCTTTTGTGTTGATTGTTGTCCTCATGATACCTGAGGGTTGTTCTTTCTTTGTTTTGTCTCACATACACCTATGCAACAGAGTTTGCAAACGACAAGCAGGCAGAAAAGCTCTGAAGCATTTTATCACACACATAGTCAAAGGTTTGAATGGGCTCTGTCATCTTTCTGGAAGCGGGCATCTCTCTCTTTTTTTTTTCTCTTTAGGTTGGGTGTATTTTTGCTCGTTTATGATCATTTTCTTCTCTCACATCAAAAGCGTCATCGCAGAAAAGAAGGGGTTTCAGTCTACTTCAGCTTCGTGACAGTACAATGGTGTCGACGCTGACGAGTGCGACTTGCATTTCGCTACAAGACCCACGCGTACGGGGAAAGACAACATTTAAGCTTCAATCGTCGTGTGTATCGTGGCTTTTCAAAGTCAGAGATAAATAAAGGGGGGAAAAAAGAATGAGGTTGTATTAAATACGTTGACTAATTGAGGCCTCGATCAGCAGCCTATAAAAGTATTTAAAAAAATTTCGCGAAGTGTTTGAACTCAACCTCGCCATCGTCTCTGCAAGTTCTGCTTCTCCTCTTCTCCTTCTTTGATCTCTCTCCAAGATTGCAGCTTTAAAATATTAATAAAAAAGATATTTGCCTTTTTTGTAAACTGTGTATCGTAGGTTTACGCAGAGATCTGACAGTCTTCTGTTTCCTCTCAGTTGTGACTTTTTTTTTTTTCGGCGGGCAGGTAAGAGATCAAAACTTGTGCATTTTTTAAGCAGTCGCTTTTTGGTTTTCTTGGTTATCGAAACGGAGCACGAATCGAGTCATTTTTCATTGAAAAACTTTGCAAACCAAAATACCTAAAAATTACAATTCGACCATGCGGTGTACCCCAGCGGCATTTTACACGGCGAGGACCGCCACCACTTCCGCTGCCGTGTACAATCTGCGACGGCAGCGGTGTCTCGGCAGCGACTTCGCGCGCACCGGCGCCGCCTCGCCCGCCTCCTGCCCTCCCTCCTCCTCCTCTGCCTCTGCCTCCTCTTCGTCTATGGATCTCGGCAGCTGCATCGTCACCGGACGCCGCGGCCTCTCGCAGCAGGCCAGCCGCTGGCTGGACAAACTTCGCTACGGTGCCGAGGCCGCGCCGTCGCTCGGGTCGTGGGCGAACGCCTACGAGGACAACGCCATGGAAACCCGCAAGCTCTACTGCAAGGCGCTCGTGCACGCCTCTGGCGGCAGCCGTCTGGCGCGGGATTGGATTGCCGGGTGCGCCGCGCTGACGAGCCCCGACCCGTCGCTGATTTACACGGCGCTGCAGCACACCGCCACGGCGGAGGATGTGGAGGAGCTGCGGGAGCATTTCTTGAAGCGATTGCTGGACCAGGACGAGGCAGCAGACAAGTCGAGTGGTGGCGAGGAGGAGCAGAGAGTCGGCGACACTGATGACAATGATGATGATGGTGGAGATCACCGTGAACTCGTACCGGGGCAGCGTAAAGGTGACGGTCGGAGTCTTCAGGGTGGTTCACTGGCGACACAGAACGGCCAACAACGGATGGCAGGGAATGCGACGGGTGGGTCGGAGGCGGAGGCGGACGATGCCGAGCGGGAGGTGCTGCGCGAGGGGGAGGAGCCAGCTCCACGGTCCACCACAGGGGCGGACTACCTCCTAGGAAACGCCGCTACACTTGATAGCGACAACGGAAATAATGTTGCTTCGCAGACGAATAGGGCAGACAAGGAGGGAACGGAAGAAGAGGATGGTGACGCAGAAGACGATCTTTCCTTCTCTCCCGACAGTATTCGCGAGGCGGAGTACGTGCTCCTCCGACAGTCGCCCGAGGTGCGGTGCTTCATGTACGACGCGATGACGGCGTCGCTCTTTCACAGCAGCAACGACCTGCGGGCGGTTGAGGTGGCGCGGCGACACACGTTTTACATTGGCGCAAATGTGTTTGGCATTTCCTTTGACGAGCTGACCGCGCTGTGGCGGGTGGTGGAGGCAGAGCTGCTGCTGAAGAAGGAGAAGATCAAGGTGCTTGGCCAACCGTGGAGTGAGTAATGTGGTTGCCAATGTATGTTCGTAAATTATTTTGTGTCGGTGTTTGTTGCGGCTTCTGTGTATACATTTGCTTGTGCGTGCTTGCTCTTTGCTTTATCTTTTTTTTTTTTTCAGCCAATACAAAGAAAACGACTAGATAAGTGTTTTCTCAAATGACCAATGGCTTCTCCACTTCTTTGCATTTTTCTTTTTGCTGCAGTTGCCATGTGGTGCGTAGGCACTTGGTTGTTGCCTATCATCCACTCTTTGAGGATGCGTTGGTGCATTGCGATGAAACGCTAAAAAAAAAAGCTCATTGCTGCGAGTGCGAGGCGTTAAACGGTACAGCAACACTGAATGCGACATGTCAATATGTTGCTCATTGCATTTGATAGTCTCAAGTCACATCATTAGTTGTGTTAAATTCTTCCCTTCATAAATAATATGTCCAGCTTGTTGTCCCCTACTTCTTTCCCCTTACTTTTTTTTTTTGACGTAGTTTACCTATTTGGATAGCACACCTGCAGTCAAAGAACGTAGCAGCACTCAGGTTCTCTGCTTCACGACTATTTCACTGCCATCACCTCTCTTTCCTTTTTATACACCACTTCATTTTACTGCCGTCGGGATCTTCTTTTTCTCTTTTCAAAAAAGGAATAAAGAACAAGAGACGCTTTACCGATTGTTCCCTTTCGTTGTCGACGCTATTACTACTATTCTTCTCTCTCTTTTTGACTCAATCTCTTTTTTTTTTTTTTGTAGCCCAACATGTCCCACCGCTACGATACGCGAACCACCACCTTCTCGCCGGAGGGTCGCCTCTACCAGGTCGAGTACGCCGTCGAGGCTATCCAGCAGGCCGGCACGGTGGTGGGCGTGTGCACAAAGGAGGGCGTCGTCCTGGCCGGAGAGAAGATGGCCCCGCATCCGCTCTTTGACAGCGAGAACATGCAGGACAAGAACACGAGCGGAGAAAAGGTGTACAAGATCTCCGAGCACATGGGGTGCAGCGTGGCCGGTGTGACGTCGGATGCCTACGCGCTGCTCAACTACGCCCGTCTGACGGCGCAGCGGCACATGTATGCCTTCCGCGAGCCGATGGCCATCGAGGACCTCTGCCGCACGCTCTGCGATGAGAAGCAGATGTACACCCAGTACGGCGGTGTCCGTCCGTACGGCGTCTCCTTCCTCCTCGTCGGCTGGGACCGGTACTACGGCTTCCAGCTCTACTCGACGGAGCCCAGCGGCGACTACAGCGCCTGGAGCGCGCACGCGATTGGGCAGAACGACCAGATTGCGCAGTCCATGTTGAAGAAGGATTGGAACGAGAACATGACGCTCGCCGACGGCATGCTGCTGGCGCTGCGCGTGCTGAGCAAGACGATGGACACGGCCAAGATCGACCTGGATCGGGTGGAGATGGCGGTGCTGCACAAGGTGCCGGCGCCCAACGAGAGCAAGCTGCTTGACCCGCACGGCCACCATCCGAAGACGGTCCCGCAGTTCCACATCCTCTCGCGTGGTGAGCTGAAGCCTCACGCCGAACGCGCGGACAAGGCACGCGAGGCGGAGGAGCAGGCGGAGGCCGAGCGCGAGCGTCAGCAGGAGCAGATGCTGCAGTCGTAAGGGAGATGTGAGAAGGGCGAAGGTGAAATAAATCGGACTCGACAGCACGGAAGCAGGCATAAAAAAAAAAAGGGAAGTTGAACGACGCAAAACTATTTTGAAAGCGTTGTCGGCGTGCTCCCAGTCGCAGCGGAGTGATGTGCAACTGTGCTTTGGCCCGGATGGGCTCCGTGCACATGACTTCACTGATACATATTTTTGGTCTTTCAGAAAAAGTTCATAGATGCCTTTTTTTTTGGTTCTGGCTGGCACGCACATTGTGTACTTCACACGCAGATGTAAACGCACTATACACCAGCAGAGTTTGCTCGCGGTGATGTCGCGCGCGATTGTTCTGCCAGCTTGACGGTGATTTTCCTGTTTTCGCATGTGAGAAAGCGTGTACGGGTTTTACCAGCAGCTGCCACTTTGTCTTGTCCTATTTTTTGTTTTTTCCCTTTGGCATTCCTTGTTTGGTGCTATTGAATTTTTTTTTTTTTTTTGGTAGTGTTGTTGTAATCGTCATTTTTGGGCAACGAGCTCCGACAATGAAGCGGACGTATTGTTCAGAGGAGATAAGAGGATGAGGCCGCTACCTTAGTAGCTTCGTTTTTTGTGGTGTCGCTACGCAATGCTGCGGAGCACTATTTGCCATTATTATTATTATTATTATTTCTTGCCGCCTGAAAGCAGATCTGAGAAGCTTTTCGACATTTATTTTTGTGTTTGCCTTTTTTTCTCCCCCTTGTTTTGTGGTGCGAGCGTGTGCGTTGTTGGGGTAGATGTGAAAAAGTGTCCATCTTTTTTCAATTATTTTTGTTTTTTATTCTTCTTCGCTGAACAAACTCTACCGAATAGACAAAGAAAAAAAAAAGGAAAGGAAATTACCTTATTAAAGGGAGATGCGCAGGTTGCATCTGGCGTATCATGTCTTTATACCGTACCAAGCCGGAGGTGAAAGGAGAGCCGTTTTTGTTGGTATGCCTCCGTTTTTTTTTCAGGCATGCAGTCAGCACAAAGGAAAACGTGGGAAGACCTGATGCACATGCTTAAGTATTGTGTTGGCATGTACATGTACATGCGCGTAAAGAGCCGCTTCCACATCTTGTTCTGAGCAAGACGAGTGTAGCTCTTTTGCTTCTTCTTGTTCCAGTTCCACCGTCTCACAAACGGAACTTAAGTTGTTGAAAGTTAAGGAGAGAAAAAAAAAACAAATTTTGAATTAAGCAACAACAGAATAGTACTTCCAAAACTCAGCATCTCGCTTGAGGAAGTGATAATGCGATGAAGAAAAACATCTCTTTCCCAACCGCACTTTATATTTCTTCCCCCTTTTCTTGATTCTGTTACCTCCTACTGTTACAACAATTAAAAGGTGTTACTATAGTTTGTTTTCTCTCAAACAACCTAATTCTTTTCTTCTTTTTCCTAGGTATTTTAAGCACACTTCTTTGCTCTCCTTTCAGACAAGGAAGTAAAAGTGAACGCGTACTTACGTAGCCGACGTTGTGCGCTTGTAAACAATTTCGGAAGCTAAGCTCCTCTTATTCGAGAAAGTAAATTGACAAGAAAGCCGGCCTAGCACTTGTTTAAGGTGACTACATTGCTTTGACGTGTAAACCTTTTTTTCCCTTTTTTTATTTTGATTGATCGAAGTCTTTCCGAGACAACTACTGTGCCCTTTAGCAGAGAAATAGAAAAACGCAACGCCAACACCCACGCGTCCGTTTTTTTCCCCCTTGCACCTCAAGTAAACAGTTGCTACAAGAGCGCCAGTCGTGCGCTGACTTCTTCTTCGCACGAACACAAAGTTGACGCCTTTAGCTATCATACCTGTGGTTAAATATAGAGTAACCTTCCGTCCATTTTTTGCCTCTTTTCAAGCAGCTGTAGCATTTTTGCTGGTTTCGGAGAGAACAACAACAACAACAAAAAAGCTAATCAAGCTCACAGAAGCAACAAGCATTGCAATTGCGATAGCTTTAGAACCTATAGTACTTACTCCAATTGTTTTGTTGCCTCAACATTTCAGTGTTTTCCTTCGTTTTCTCACTCTGTTTTAAATTGTTGCCTCTTGAAAAATTTAACTTATTTTTTTTTTTTTTTTAGCCAGTGTGCAAGTCTCCGGATTTTGTACTGCTGTCTCATTATTATTATTATATAGTTTTACGCCCGCCTTTCACTGATAGTGTATCTAACACCCTTTGTCTTTCTTGATTTTATCTGCACTTACTCTATTTGCTTTTTGTTCTTTCATTCTTTCTCAGACACGACTGTTTCCGAAAGACTCCCTGTCAGCCTTCTCAACAAGTCATTTGCTTACTTCGCAGCGAGGAAACACCTCTGGTTTAACCTTTCTGTGTCGTCGCTCTGCCCTATTACTTTTCCTTTTTTCCCGTTTGCTATCTTTCCTTCTTCTTGCGCCGCACCTATTTCTTTTTCTCCTTACAAGGGTCCCTGTCCTTTCTTCTTTCATTTGCCTCTGTCTTTTTTCTTGTTAACGCGAAAGGGTGACCTTTGCTATTGATTTTTTCATTTTGTTTTTACTCGGTCTGCCACACTCTTTTTATTTTATTTTATTTTCAATTCTCTCTCTCTTTCTCGACTACTGTGTCTAGTGAAAGCCCTTCATTAACCCGATGCACAATGTTCGCGAGCGCGTTGGTGCGGCTACACGGGAGGGGGCTGACAATGCCAGCAGCATGACCGAGATCCCTGCCCTTCCCCCTACCAAGATGGGCGGCAAGTCGCTCAACAACGAGCCAACCGCGCTGTCCGAGAGCAGCCCGCGAAGCCCGTCGACTGGCGTGCGCGCGCGTCGCAACGTGGAGGTGCTCTTTCACCCGGAGTTGCGGCGCACCAAGGAGGTGATTCGGCGGCCGGAGTGGGTGCGACGAACCGGCGAGGCGGTGGCCCACCGTGGCTCGCTGAACACGACAGCTCTTTTTGGTCTTGTCTTTGCGAACTGCGTCGGCGGCGGGTACGGCTTCGAGGACGGCATCGGCGCCGCCGGCCCCCTCATCACGCTCATTGTCTGCATCATCCTGCCCTGGATCTGGGCCTTCCCCACCGGGCTGGCCGTTGCCGAGCTCTCCACGGCGGTGCCGAGCAACTCCGGCGTGCTCATGTGGACCAACGCGGCCTTTCCGCCTTTTATCTCCTTCATGTGCATTCTCGCCACCATCTTCATCACCTTTATTGGCAACGCGACGTACCCGAACCTGACGGCGCAGTACGCGCAGCAGCTCGGCCACCTCTCGGCCGGTCCCACCGCCGGCGTCAAGATCGGCGTCGTGGCGGTGTGCTGTGCGTTGAACTGCATCGGGGTCGAAATTGTCGGCAGCAGCTCCATCATCCTGTGCGGCATCACGATCCTGCCCTTCTCCCTCCTGACGGTCATTCAGCTCTTCGCTCGTGGCTTTAACAAGGCCGTGCTCTACGTGGATGTGAAGAAGGTGGACTGGGCCGGCTTTTTCTCCATCATCAGCTGGAACTACGCCAACATCGAGAACGCCGGCGCGGTGGTCGAGGAGGTGGCGAACCCGCGCAAGGCGCTGCCCATGGCGATGATGATGCTGCAGCTCAGCACCTACGTGGCCTACGTAATGCCGATGCTGGCCGGCGTCAGTGCGATGGGAGTGGATCAAGACTACAGCCTCTGGCAGGCCGGGCACTGGCCGGAGGTGGCGCAGGTGATTGCCGGGCCGTGGCTCAAGTACATGCTCTTCTGCGGCGCTCTGCTGAGTGGTGTGGGCTTCACGCTGACGAGCATGTGCTGCACGAGCCGGCTGCTGGCGGGCATGGGCACGATGCAGATGTTCCCCAAGAAGGTGTCGCGCATCATTGGCTACTACCACCCGCGCCTGGGCACGCCGATCCCGGCCATCGTCATCAACTCCGTCGTCACCCTCGTCTTCAGTGTGAGCATGGACTTCTCCAGCGTGGTGGCGCTCTGCCAGTCCATCTACTGCATCCGCATGCTGCTCATCTACGCCTCGCTCATTAAGCTGCGCATCGAGTACCCAAACCTGCCCCGCCCGTACGCGCTGCCGTGCGGGACGTGGATGGCGGCGCTGTGCCTGCTGCCGGCGGCGATGTTCTCGCTGATGGCGTCCATCGTGTCCGCCATGTCCTCCCTCGCCATCGGCATCGCCCTCGTCTCCTTCGTCGTGGGCGGCAGCGCGCTGTCGTGGGTGTACTGCCGCATCTTCGCCCGCAACGGCTTCCAGGGCGTCATCGTGCAGTGCGAGGTCTCCTCCGACGACGATGGCGGCGAGAACGGCGGTGGGGCCTCGCGGGGCGGCGGCGGCGACGAGGACGGCACGCTGAGCGAAGGCGTCTTCTACCACGACGACGAGCCCAGCGCGGACGAGGGCGGCAACAACGACCTCCTCCTCGGCATTTTGCCCGTCACGGCTGCCGGGTCGAACCCGCCCATGCGGACGCAGAGCGGGGTGGTGCACACCGGGCCACCGCAGGCGTACCTGCGCCGCGGCGTCACCGACCTCGACGCCGCCGACTCCGGCGAGGAGATGCGCGACGTCGAGTACACCGGCCGCGAGCTGCCGCTGGCGGAGTCGGCACCCACCAGCAGTGCGCTGAACACCTCCAACGTGACCCCGAGCGGGCTCGGCCAGGCGAGCTTCCCGGCCTTTGCCGGCAGCAGTCTGGGCCGGGGGCCGGCGTTGCGGCACCGCCATCGCACGCGCAGCCTCGGCGCGAGTCAGAACGCGGTCAGCGGTGACGACAGCGGCGACGACAACAACGACGGCCGCTCCGGCGAGCGGACGCCGCGCTCTGCCGGCCGCAACGGCGCGTCCACCGACCACCTGAGCGGCCGCAGCGGGGGCAGCTACGCGACCTCGCCAACGCCGCAGGTGTCCACTGGCGGCTACGATGTCCCGCTCGGGATGCTGCCGGTGGCCGTCTCGCGCGACCGCAGCCGGGAGCCGACGCCGACGGGTGGTCGACGTAGTCCGATGACGCGAGGAGGCAGTTTAGGTGCCAAGAAGAAGCCGCCACCTGAGCTATAACTACGCATTTAAAAAAGTAAGAACTGTAAAGATATAAATTAAGCCTGCCATGTGGACGAAGTTTTTAAGTAAGTATGGTTCAATTCGAGTGACATAAATCGAAGAGTGTAAAACACTCGTTTTTTTTTTTTTTTGCATCGCCGGCGCTTACAGCGAGGGAAGATGGGGAACCATTTTTTCAACATGCTTTCAATATGCAACGCTGGCGAGAGAAGCTGCATCCGGCAGGGTGAGATTGTGTCAAGCACCCCTTTTTTTGTTAGTTTTGCTTTTGTGCAACTATACACTGATTGCGCGCCGCGCAATTGGTAAGCACTTGGGCTGTCGTGTTTCTTTGAGAATGCCGGCAGCTTCAGTTCTTTTGTTCGTGTCTGTTTAAAGCTTTTTTGTTTGATTTGTGCGCGGGAAGAACTATGAATTAACGCAGAGAAAAAAACGTCAATTGGAGGCGAAAGTGGAAAATTTGCGTTTGCCTCTGCTTATCTGCTCTCCAGTCGTGACGTTTGCGGTTTCCACTTTCCTCTAACTCTGATTGTAGTTGATTTGAAGGTTGGTACTTTGTAAATTGGTGGTTGCTAATTTATTTTTCTCAACGTTGTGATTTTTGCTTTCACTCTTATTGTTACTCTTCTAATCGCTATTATCGACGTAAAACAAAGTAAGAAAAATGAAGCATGAATAGATACCGAAACACTTTGGTCTTGCAAACTGCTCTTTGATCGAAAGAAAAAAACAAAAGAACAATTGTTATTTATTCTCCTCGTTCCGTTGTTGGTTTCAAAATGCACATCGCTCATTTTCTAGTTTCTTTTCCTTCCCTTTTTTCTTTTTTTACTTGATTGTTCTGGACAACCATAATACTCTCGCCCTCTCTTCACACAAATAACGATGTTTATTTTTCGTATCCGCCCAATAGTTATTATTATTATTATTATTGATAGTGTAGAGACCTTTCATTTGGCTGTCCCCCCCCTCATTTCCAGTAGAATCACACAATGAACTCTAGCAATTCGCACGGCGACGCAGACCCACGCAGGCCAACCACCACCCCCACGCACAACCCGCTGTCGTCTTCCTCCTCCTCGTCCAACCACGATCGCATCAGCTTCGATGAAGACGCGTACAATCAGCAGGAGGTGTCGACGATCTTGCCCCCAAGTCGCCGCTCCTCCGTTTCGGGTCGTTTTGCTACCCGAAGAGAGTCCACCAACGACGCGGGGCTATCGTGGCTGGCGCACAGGGCCCCCACATCCGACACACGTGACCACCTGTACGAACCGAGTTCTGCGAGCAGCAACGGCGCGGCTGGTCTGCACGCCGCCGCGTCCGCGCCGCCCCGCACCATCGAGCTGACACCTGTTCTTTCCTCCACCGCCAACGTCGTCGCAGCAGCGCCACCGCCGTCCGCCGGTCTTTTTCGCTTCCACGACTCCCCCAGCGCTTCCTCCTCTTCCTCTTCGTCTCCTCCTGACGCATTGACGGGCAGCCGAAGAGACGCAAACGCAGAATTCACACCATCCGCACACCCACACCCCATGCCCTCTCCGCCATTTCCGCACGCCAGCTTTCCATCTGACGCAGCGCTGCACGCGCAGCCCAACCCATTTGTGGATGCGGTGCTGCCGCCGTCCGCGTCGTCTCTGCCGCTCCCGGGTGGCGAGGCGTCGCATTCCGGCAACCTTCCGCCCAGCCTGCTTCACTACCGATTTGGTGCCGCGCCGGAGTCACCGACAGCTGCGTCGCCGCTTTCGTCACCAGCGGATCGGACGGTGCCGACGATGATGACACCCACAACGCCGCCGGTGGTGTCAGCTCCGCCGCCGGAGGACTCTGCCGTGAGCGCAGCCCGGCGCCTCCCGGCCAGTGCCGTCTCCGCTGCCACTTTGATGGCCGTCGACGCCGCAGGGACAGAGGAGAAGCACAAGGATGCCGGTGACGAAAAGAAGGAGACGGAGCGTTTTTTTTCACAGGGTGCCGCTATTGCTGCGCCGCTACCGGCCAATCCAGAGGCGTCTCGTCCGAATCCGCCGCCGTACTTCGGCGCCCCGGACGCCTACCCGCAACGCAGCTTCAACGACGGCGACGACAGCCCGAATAGGCTTGCGGGCACTGACAGCAGCGTGGCAACGTCTTTGCCTGCAACAGCCGATGTCCCACCACCACCACCACCGCCAGCGTCATCCTCGCCCTCCGCGACAGGGGGAAATCCCATTTCTGTCGTGGTGCCGGTGCCGACAGAGACGCACGTCCGCTTTTCCTCCGACATCGACATCGTCGAGGCGACCTCTCGTGGGTCAACAAGCACCGCCGTGACGGACACCCACGCCCACGCCGACGCCTACGAGATCGACGAGAGCGAGGAACCGGACAACAGCTTCAACAACACTGTCAGCAGCCTTCACAGCGACCTCGGCAACAGCAGCAGCGGCGGCGGCCGCGGACGCACCAGCGCGGAGCGGCAAGGACGCTCACCAACATCGTCGACGACGATGACCACTCAAGCGTTACCCCTGTTGTTGACGCCGGATGAGCTGCAGCTGGAGCGGTTGAAGGCGTACGATCGCGGGAATCGGCAGACCTCCGACAGCCTCGAGCCGGATGTCGGCCACACCGCCGCAGCGCAGAGCCACGCAGAGAATGACGATAGTGGCATGCAGACAACATCCCGCGACGTTGATGTGGATGACGAAGGTGACCACCACCGCGACGAAGACAGCGCACGCGGCTCTGCTGTCAGCAGGAGCACGTCTAACAACAGGACCGCCATTCACTCAGCTACCCCCGCGGGAGGGGAGGACGACGACGTGAGCACGCTGGACTTTCTCCGCGAGACGACGAATGCCATCCTCCCCGACGCCTTCACGAGCATGTTCGCCTCCACCACGCAGTTCCTCAAGAGCAAGACGGAAGCGATGGTGAGCGCCGTGCCTCAGCCCATCCGCCGCGCCATGCACAAAACCGGCGAAGGCATCGCCACCGCGGCGGACCTGACGGGGTCGATGCTGTCGAACGTCGGCGTTTACGCAATGCGCGGCGTGCCGGATCGGGTGATGTCGCCGGAGTGGAAGTACCTCATCTTTGTGGACGCCGTGAACGTGCTCAAGTGCTCGCTAAACGTCAACATCCTCGTGGCCCCGTATATCTTTCGCATGGCGGGACTGGTGGGCGGCGTGCTGCTCATTTTGGTAATGCAGGTCGTGTGCTGCTACTACACCGAAGTCTTCTTCCGGGCAAAGGGGGAGTTGAAGGGGGCCGATCATGTGATCATGTACGGCGACGTGCCTCGCATGACGTTTGGCCGGTGGTACCCGACCTTTCAGTTGTGGTACGACGGCGTAACGCTGGTGGCGACTGTAACCTACGCGGCGCTGAACATGCAGGCCCTGCTGCCCCACATGAACATCAAAGGCGACGCCGCCAAGGCCCTCAGCTTCATCATCCCCTCGCTCTTCTCGCTGCCCTTTGTCTTCATGAAGCGGGCCAGCACGCAGCCGCCGATGATGACGCTCGCCAGTCTGCTGGTTTTCGTCTCGCTGGTTATGATGTTCACCGTCTTTCCGTATGGCAGCGTCGTGGCGGAGACAATTCACACAATTCAGTTCAACGACTCGGTTGCCGTGCTGCATCTGTTTCCGCTTGCCGCGCAGGAGTTCTTTGTGGCGCTCGGCATCGGCGTCTTCGCCTTCACACCGCTGAGCCGCGCGGTGCCGGTGGAGCGCACGATGCGGCCAGGTCGGTACATCACCCTGCTCCGCGTTTCGGTGCTCATCAGCACGGTGGTGTACATCGCCTTCGGCGTGTGCGCCATCGTCTCCTACGGCTCGCTGACCTGCTCGGTGCTTTCCACCTCCTTCAACGACCACCACACCTCCGTCGAGGTGGCGGTCATGTCGCTGCTCTTCTTCGCCTTTCTCTTCTACATCCCGCTGAACATGTTTGAGCTGGGTGAGCTGAGCGATCGCCGCATGTTGGGCTGGCGCGTCATCCCGCGCTACGGAGAGTGGGGCCCGAACGCGCTGCGCATTCTTTTTCTCGTGGGCTGCTCGCTGATTGCGTGGTGCATTCCGTACTACGGCCTGCTGATCGCCTTCGCCGGCTGCTTTGGGTACAGCGTGGTGGCCATTATTGTTCCGGCGGCACTGGATTATGTGTGCCGCGCGCGGTACGGGCTGCTGCGTGGGCGTACCCTGCGCTTCCTGGACTACGTCATCACGTTTAGTGGTGCGATACTGGGTGGCATCATTTGCGTGGTAGGGCTGGTGATGACGTGTTATGAAATGTGGCTGGTGGTGCAGTCGGGGTACGCCACTACATGCTAATGTGTGAGACAATTTTTTTTTCAATGGAAGAACTTCATTCTGTTTGGCCCTCTTTTCTTTTTTATTCTATCTTCCGCTGCAATTTAGCTCTAGTGCCGGTTTTTCGATTTGTACCACTAATACTTCTACTGTAGATAAATGCCTTTTTCTTTCGCCTTCATTGGAGGGCTTTGCGTTGCATTTTATTTCGTGTTTTGTTGTTGAGTTCTTTCCTCACGGAGGTTTTTTTTTTAATTAGTTCGATGCTTCTCTTGCTCAGTAGTCGCTGCAATGGTGCGTCTTGCAATTGTAACCGTCCAAGTCTTATTTTATTTTTGTCGCTGCCCTTATCGTCTCCCTTATTTGGCGTTGTGCCGTTTTAAGATCTCTCTTTTACTAGCCTTTTACTCAGTACATTACTTTGTTGCTAAATGCGATTAAAAACCCCCAAAAAATGCTAATGAACTTTTTTTTAAACATTAACTATTTAAGCATTTATACGAGTCTGATGCGAGCTCGTTGAAAAGAGCTGCTAATGTGTTATCGCCTTAACGACTAACCAAGGCGCAGCACTTTTCAGCAAAAAAAACTTTTTTTTTAAAATTAAAGTTGAAGATAAACTCCTCGTACGATATAAACAGGTTTTTTTTTTGTATGTTCGCCTTCACCGTTCTCTTGCTCAATCTTAGATTCTCCGTTTTCTTCCTCTCTCTTCTCCTTGCTTTCTTTACAATTTCATCTGCATTTTGCTCAAATTTGGTCTGCTGGTCTCAACGATGTAGCGTGCATTCGTCGCCGGACTGAGTGTACGTGTTAGCGTCTTCAAGCAATCACCCTCTGCTCTTTATTCTCTTACTTTTTTTTTTGTTAATCTTACAAACAATTTTTGTTTTTCATAACTTTAGGTTCTTCTTGTACATCCTCTGTAATTACTTTTTCTGTTTTCCACTAACTAATCAATATCTAGTGTTAACTATTCGACAAGCCATCTTTCTTCTCTCTTTTCTCTCCTGTTCTGCGTTTGCTATTCCGCCGCTACTAAATATTTAAGGAAATGCGCCGAAGTGGCAGCGACTCGTCGGAGACGGCCAACGCGGCCACCCAGCCGGCGACGCAGCCCGCCGTCCCCGCCTCCTTGGCCCGCCTGCGCAACGCCTTCGAGAGCGGCGGAGACGATCACGCCGCCGCTGCGCCGACCGCCACAGCACCAACGCCGGATCAATTTGCCGACTACGTGACGGCGACGCCGAACATGTCAGCGAATCCGTTTCACACGGATGCCGTTGCGGCACCTGGGCTTTCGCAGGACGCGACGCAGGTGCAGTCGAGCCCCATCGACCTCGACCGCCCCGGCACCGCAAATTTCTTCACCAGCTCCCCCTCACCGTATGCGCACACGAACGCCAGTGCGATGACGTCACCCGCCAAGGCCGCCGGCGAGGGCCACAGCGAGGAGGCGACGCCGATGCACGCGCCAGCCGGGGATGCCGGGGGTGCCTCTGGGGCTCGTCAGTACTTCCACATCCCCACCCCATCCCCTCAGAACCCGATGCGGGAGGAGGAGGAGGAAGGGGAGGAAGACGCACGGTACGATGGAATGAGGGCCAACGTTGCCTCTGCGGCTACTGGTGGTGGTCCGCTCTTCTCTGCGCAGCGCGTCGTCACCCACCACGACCTGGGCGACAGCAGTGACAACGACGCCGCCCACGTCAACATGACGAATGACAATCACAACACGCATCCAGAAGGCGGCAATAACAACGACGCTGCCGCACAGCAGCTGCGCTCAGGCCACATCACGCCACCGCCCGATGCGCGTCGCCGCAGCTGCAGCAGCAGCAGCAACAACAGCGCGCGGAGCAGCCGCAGCAGCAGCAGCGCGGCGCTCTCCCCACCGCGCTCGCCTGGGCCGCGCCTGACCCCTGAGGAGGAGCAGATGGCGCGTCTGCGGGCCTACAACGAAATCATGGGCGATGACGCCGCCAGCGGCGCCGGCCACCGCAGTTTTATCGGCGACACCTTCGCGACCATACTGCCGGACCGCGTGGTGCAGTGGTTCTCCGGCTCCGGCAACGGTGAGGTGGTCGCCGAGCAGTCGTCGAGCGCCGTGCCGGAGGGCGTGAAGCACGCGGCGAGCGTGGCGGCCAACACGATCGGCAGCGGCGCGCAGAAGATTGGCGGCGTGATTGAGGCGATGCCTGGCCTGATGGTGAGCGCGATTCCGAACCAGGTGATGTCGCAGGAGATGAAGCAGCTGCTCTTCACCGACTTCAGCAACACCTTCCGCAACTTTTTCCACACAAACATTTTATCGATGCCCTTCATCATTCGCCAGGCTGGTCTGATCGGCGGCATCTTTTTGCTCACGTTCGTCGCCATCACGTCCGAGTACGCCACGGAGGCGTACTTCGGCGCCAAGAATCAAATGAAGAACGCACACAAGGTGGTGCTCTACGGTGATGTGCCACGCATGGTGTGGGGACAGTGGTACCCGATGATCAACCTCTTCTACGGCATCACCCACCTGATCGGCTTCATCGCCTTCTCCGCGTCCAACTCCGTGGTGCTGCTCGGGGCCATGGGAATGACCGGCGGCGGCGCGCGCGCGCTGGGCCTCATCATTCCCTCGCTGATTGCGCTGCCGCTGGTGCTCATGAAGAACTCCCACAGCCAGGAGCCGCTGTCGATGATGTCGAACCTGCTCGTCTTCACGGCCGTCATTCTCATGTTTGTTGACTTCCCCTACGCCCCGGTGACGCCCATCAAGCTGTGGCCGTCGTCGGCGACGGAGTTCTTCGTGGCCATGGGCGTTAGCGTGTACGCCTTCACCGGCATCGGCTCCGCCATTCCAGTGGAGCGTGGCATGCCGGCCCGACGCTACCGCAAGCTGCTCCGCGCCTCCGTCGGCATCGCGTGGGCCATCCTGCTCGCCTTCGGCCTCAGCGGGTTTCTCTCCTACGGCGACCGCACGTGCTCCGTGATGACGGTGTCGCTGCAGGCCGGCCCTCTGCGCACGGCGGTCAGCGCGCTGCTCTTCTTCGCTTCCATCATGATCATCCCGCAGCAAACGTTCCCCCTGTGCGAGTTGTCCGACCGTCGCATTCTCGGCCTGACGCGCCTGACTGAGTACTGGGATCTGAAGCCAAATCTGCTGCGCATCACGTACTTAATTCTGAGCGCGTTTGCGGCCTTCATCGTCCCCTACTACGGTCTGCTGTTGTCCATCTCCGGCGCGCTTGGCTGCGGTATTGTGGGCCTCGTCGTGCCGGCCGCTCTCGACTACGTGCGGCGTGAGCGGAAAGGTCTGCACCACAACCGCAACATGCGCTTTTACGAGTACATCATTGTCTTTGGTCTCGGCCTGTACGGCTGCGTGGTGGTGGTGATTGGTGTCGTGTCGGGAAGCTACCAGCTGTGGATCAGCATTCAAACACAGTCTACCAGCTCCTGCTGAGGTGGATAGCACCTTCGAGAAAAAAAAAAATAGGACTAGTATCCATAATGAGGCAGACAAAAGGAGGAAAGAAAAATGAGAGGAAGAGACCAACGAAAGCTCATGGTCTCTCATCGTAGATGTTTGATTGTTGGCATCATTTTTTTTGTTTTTTTTTTTCTGGTGTGCGCTCAGTGAGATAAACATGTAAGTAAGCGAAGTATATTACTAAAGCTGCGTAGCGAAAAAAACCAAATCGATTGTAATCATTGCAAACTCAACCAAGTTGCTACTTTTCAGTTTAAGTTTTTTTTTCGCAGCGACTTTTGGCGTTGTTGTTCTATCGATCTCTATTGCAATTGCTGCGTTCTCCAATTTTGTGTTTGCGTTAAAAAAATGCGTACTTTTTTGACCTTTTCAGTATCTTTTCTGTCGTCTTCCTTTTTTTTTCCTTAACTTTCTTTGCTACAGCGACGCTCCCCCCACTCAAATAATTGAGAGAAAAAAAAAGCATCGAGTTCAGTAACTTAAAGATTGCGAAACGCTAAAAAAAAAAAAAGTAAAAAGAAGAACAAAAACTTGAAGAGTTGTGTTCAAGACTTCACGGTGGCTTTACCTCCTCATTTGCTTGTTGACCTCATTTGTGGGTTTTGAAACGGGACTCCTTCATTTTGTATTTGTCCTGGCTTGGAAGGACACGTGCTTTAACGTGAAGTCGTTGAAAAGGCACAGTTTACTTTGCATCCGACTGTCTTTTCACGGCGTCTTGCCTTCCATCTTATAGCAATCAGAATTGCAATGCTTGCATTACATGCACTGCCTTCTCTCTCATTCTAGTAAGTTGCTCAGAAAAAATTTCTCACTTCCTTTCTCCTTCGCTTCCGTCCCCTTAATTTGTAAAATCTATTTGCTGAATCCACGTTTGGTCGCTCATTCTGATCTGTGGTATCATTACCAACCAACGAGCGTTTTCCTTACATTAGTGGTACGTCTTGTGATCTGACCTATCATTTTTTTGTTTTCTGTAGTATTATTGGTGAATATCTGTGCTTACCTAGAGGCTGAAGGAGTTTGTCTCTCCTGATATTGTTGTTTTGCGTAGCTGCGCAACTGTCTGTGTGTCATTGTGTATCCGCTTCTCTTTTTTTTTTCGTCCCTTTACTGTTGGAGGTTGAAAGGTGTTTTTATTGTGAACGTAGCTCTTGTCTTAGTCTGTTGGGTGATAATAGCATTTGAAAGGTGAAACCTGTCAGTTTGTCTGCGCGAAAAGTGTAATTTTTCACTTTCTCTCTCTCTTTTTCTCTCTGTAGACAATTTCAATTCGTTTGTTTTTGCCCTCAATACCGTTTCTTTTGTTTTTCCCCCTATTTTCTTTGGTTTCAAGGACACACACACACACGCTCTCTCTTTCTGCTGCTACGAAGTTCGACGTTCGATTATACATTCTTTTGCTTCCAAAAATTGCTTGTCCTCACAACAGAAAGAGTTAATTTTGATTGCCTATTTATTCCAGCTAAGCCGTTTTGTGGCCTTTTTTTTTGCAAACACGGTTTCTGTTGCGTTACGTCTTTTTGTAAACTTTTTGTATTCCGCAACCTTCGCTAATTTTCAATTTCTGTCTAATTTTAATCAACCTTTTCCATTCTTTTTTCACTTCTTTTGCCGGATTTGAGGCACGATTACTTTCTTCTTTTCTGCCTTACATTTCGCTTTTTTCTGCTTTTAAAAAAATTGCTTTTCTGCCGTTTTTGCATCCTAGCTCACCGCTGCCGTACTTCTGTTTTCGTTTTTTTATCTCTTTTCGTTCGATTCAAAAGACAATCTGCATGTGAACGTAAACATAATTAGAAAAATAGGAATTTTTGATTTTTTATTATTCTCTAAAGTGACGAGTGGTTGCGCTTTGTGACTCTGTTCTTTTACTTCATCTTTGGTTTGTCATTTGTTCTGTTCCTTTGGGTTTGTAGTTGTTACTTTCCTCAATCTCTAAAGAGTATTGTTTGCTTGCAGTCCATCTTTTAAAGGTCTACGTATACGTTTCAGTGGCAACTGGAACACGTGTGACCGTAATTGTCTTTTCGCGTACCTTGTCTATAGTTCTCTGTTTAAATCTCACTTCGTTTGTGAGCTACAATTCGTCTATTCACTTTTTTTTTCTGTTGCTCAATTGTGTTCTTTTTTATTTTTGTCTTCGTTGTTCAATCGCGCTCCTCGCTTTTTTCCCTCTGCAACTAGCACTTTTTTGCTACTTTTTTTCGTACTTTACGGTTTGAAAAAGAAAAAAAAACCGACCAGTTCTTCTTTTGCTAAATTCTATGTCTTCGGTATCTGAGGATTCGAAGGCGCCGCAGAAGCGCTCCACCTTCGACGTTGTGGTCGAGGTCAACTCCACGGCAGAGCAGCGAAAAATACGTTCAGAGAGTCGCAACGCCAGTGCCCACCACCTCGCCTCCCACAACACCTTCGGCACCCCAACGACGTGTGCGAACTCTGAGCCGCAGGCCTCCGCAGCCGCAGCACCACCACCAGCGGAGACGTCCACGCCTGCCGCAATTCCTCATCGCGCAGGCTCCACCTGCTCCACCAACTCCGCGGCTGACGGTCCGCTGCCGCGCCAAAACACGAGCGACGACATGGACGGCTACCGCAGCTCCTGCGAAGGCTCCGTGCCGGAGGAAGGCGGCCGGGGAAGCCGCGCGAGCAGCCTTGGCCCGGGCATGAGCACCGAGCTCTTGCAATTTGCTCCGAAGGCCGCTGGGGAAATGGAGACAACGGATGCCGCGACGGGGGTGCTGGCGACGGCGGAGGGCTCGGAGAGGGCACCGTCGGACGCGCGCAGCCCCGCCGTCAGCACCAGCAGTCAGCCGGTCCCACTGCAGCTGTCCGCGCAGCTTCCACCGCACAGCAATAGCAGCAGTAGCAGCCGCCACCACCACCACCGCCACTACCGCTCCCGCCCACGCTCCAGCGTCGACAGCGTCGCTCGCGAGGAGGAGCGGCAGCGGCTGATAGCGATGAGCTCCCCCGAGGAGCCGGTGAACCCATCCAACGCGTTGGCCGCCTCTCCGACCGCGTCAGCCTTGCTGGCCGCTTCGACGAAGAGCGAGGGGAAGTCGAACCGCACCACTGCCGTCATGACACCGGTATCCCTCGCCGAGGCGTCGGCCGCCGACAGCGACTGCTCCAGCACGGATAACTTACACCACTGTACGAAGCCTGTCTTTGCCTCCGCGAGCGTCAACACCGCTGCGGCGATGCTCTCCGTTGCCCTTGACTCGGAGAAACGCGACAGTGCGGCCACAATTGCTGCTGCTGCTGCTGTTGCTGCGGACGAAAAGGCGTTGGCGAAAAGCAACTTGCAGCTCGCCGTCCCGCCAGCCGACAACACGAGCAGTGAGATGTTGCTGCGCGTGGTGCCACCGACAGGGACGAGTGCCAAGGAGGGTCCGAGCGAGGCGGGCACGTCACCGCTGCAGCACACGTTGTCACGCATGTCGCGCTCGTCCAGCGACGACAGCGGTGCGGTCGAGGCGACGATGGAGTGCGACGACGCTGCCGTGGGCGGCGGGCCCGCGCCGCCACCGCCGACGCCGCCGCTGCTGAACACGTCGATGACGCACACGGCGACGACGGAGTGGACGTCCTCGCCGCAGCGGAACCGGAGCGGCAGCTTGAATGTCCTACACACCCCGCACCAGCGCAGCAGCTTGTGTACGCCCGTCACCGCCCAGCCACCACATCACGGAGCGAACAATGCATCAGGCGTGGCCTCGAGCTCGGCCTCGACGTCGTCGCATGACGCGGTGCGGTCAACGCGAGGGAAGCCAACGACACCAGTGCCGCAGTCCCCCGCAAGCGTGCAAGACGTTCCCGTCATTTCGGTCACGGCCGAGCGACTTCTGTCCACGCCCCCGCTGCCTCCGAAGCCGAGCCAACAGGCGTCAGCCACGGAAAGGGAGGCAGAACCAGCCTCCGCAGTAGCAGCCGCACCTTCTCCGCAGCTTACACACAGCAAAGACACCTCGGCTTCAGCGGCCGCCGTTTCACCATCGGCGGCGCTGCAGGCGGCTCGAGAGAGGGACGTAACGCACGTGGCGGAGATGGCCTCCTGCGTGCACACCGCCACCAACACCACGAGCCCGCCACCACAGCGAAGTGCAGCTGGTGGCGCCTATCCCCACCCTGCCACTCCTTCTCACCTGCTCACGCCCACGGTGGACGTGTCGAGCTCGTCCTCAGTCGGCGGGCACCACCTCTCCGTGACGGAGGGCAATGCGTTCTTGAAGCAGTCCGGATCGCGTCGCGAGGAGGCGTTCTACAACATGATCCAGCCCTACCAGGAGGCGCTGGTGCGGGAGGCGGTGCGGCAGGCCCCGCACACGGTGGAGCATTGGCGGCACCAAAACTCCACTTCCGCCGCGGCGAGTGCGAAGCGTGGAGAGGACAAGGATAACGGGGAGGCGCACAACGGCACCGCTGGCGCGGCCGCAATAATGAAGGCCGACCCGCCACTTTCTTCGTCCGCCAAGACGCCGGAGAAGCCCACGAAGATTCGGCACGTGCACGCCGACGCGCACAGCCTCGACACCCCACCCGCTGCGTCCACCACCGCCACCGCCACCAACACCACCACCACGACCACAACGACAACGACGACCACTGCACCGTTGGCTGCGAGTGCGGCGGCGCAGCTGGACGATGTCGTGGCGGAGTGCGATGCCCGCTGGGAGGCCTACCAGCAGTACGAGGCCGAGGACATGATGTCGCTCGACATCCTCTCCGCCGGTCCACCGGACACGGAGGAAGAGGAGCGTCTCTTCACCCCGCTCGGTCGCACCCGCAGTGATTCCATCGTGGCGAACTCCCCCACCGCCCCGGGCATAGACGGCACCCCGCGGCGGCTGTCCGTCAGCGGTAACGCCGCCGCTGCCGTTGGCACCCCGACGTCGCCCACGCGGCCAATCGACAAGTCGCTGGTGGAGTTGGCGGCACGGCTGTGGTGGACGATTCGCTTCCGCCACTTCTACCGCTCCTCCTCCGCCGCCTACGAGGTGCAGCGGCAGGCAGCGGAGGCGGCTGGGATGTCGCCCCCGTCACCGTCAACAGCCTCGCTCGCTAACGGCGGGGCCCTCAGCAAGGAGAGCATCGTCGTCTCCCGCTGCTCCACGCCGGCGTCGCAGCACCGCTACCCGACCTCGCCGTCCGCCACGCAGCACCTGCGCAACGAGTCCATCAGCACCCCAACGCAGCCGCTCATGCCGCCACCACCACCGCTGCCGTTTTCCAGCGCGGAGGCCATGGCGGCAGCGGCGGCAGGACACGGCGTGACCGTCAGCGGCACCGCGACGCCGAACACGATGGGCTCCTTCGCGGCGCCGTCGTCGGATGGCGTGGTGAGCAACGTCAGCGCGTCTGGCAGGCAGTACGCCGCGCAGAAGCACCGCGCTCTGCAGCTGCTGGCTGCCTTTGTGCCGCGCTACCACGGCACGCGGCGGCTCTTTGTGAAGGACGTGCTGCGATTTGAGCAACGGGCTGCTGCGGCGGCGGCCACGGCCAAGGCGGTGACCTCGTCGTCGCCATCCACAGCACTAGCGGGCGGCAAGGATGCGCAGCACCCGCTGGCCGACTCACATGCGGGTGCAAACGAGAAGGACGAGAAACACGACGAGCAGAAGACGAGCACCATGAAGAGGAACGCAACCGACACCACGGCGGAGGACGGGGCGCTGGTGGCAGCAACGGCAAAGCCGGCCTCGCCGAAAATTGTGGACGCGGACAACGACGACGACGACAACACGGACGGCGATGGCTTCGGTGGCGGGGCGACGGCCGGCGGCGGGAAGATCTGCCGGATGATTATGCTCGAGTACGTCTGCTACAAGTTCCGCCGCCCCTGCGTGATGGATGTGAAGATGGGCAGCCGCCAGTACGGGCTGCACCCGACAGCGGAGAAGAAGCGGAGTAAGGAGAAGAAGGCGCAGCAGTCCACCTCCGGCCGCTACGGCATCCGGCTGGCGGGGTACCGACGATGGAACGCCGCGGAGGGGCGCTACGAGTTCCGCAGCAAGCTGCAGTGCCGCTACCTGAGCCTGACGGAGGTGAAGAATGAGATCTCGACGTTTTTGCTGGGGAGTCGCGAGTTGGAGCGCGTGTACCGCAAGCAGCTGCAGCGGCTGCGTGTCGCCTTCAGCCAGCAAACGGTCTTTCGCTTTTACACGTCGTCGCTGCTGTTCGTGTACGACGCCGAGGACCCGCTCGCGACGGCGCGTGTGACGATGGTTGACTTTGCCTACACGTACGAGTCGAAGGAGCTGGTGCAGGGCGGCGACCCGGACGCGGACTTTGCGTACGATGTCGGCTATTTGAAAGCCATCGACACGCTCCTTTCTCTTCTGGCGTAAGGTTTCTTTGCTTTCATTTTGTTTTTTTTTATCCGTTGTAATAGGTTTAATCGTTGTCTCACTTTTCGGCCAAGAGCTTTTGCTTGTGTTGGTGCGGTTGTGTGAGGGATAATCACTAAACACCTCTCTTTTGTATAGTGGTTCATCGTTTTTTTTTAAATTTTTTCTTCTCACCAACAGCTCAACTCTTTAGACCTTTGTGTACGAGTAATGATTTTTTCCCTCTGTCCATCGATCATCAATAATGAGAAAAGCAGCTTAACCGCTAGATCTGTTGACGTTACTAGAAAGGAACAATTCATGTATTACAGCCAGTTGACAACAGACATACACCCTTTAAGTGGTTCAATCCATTCAATTAGACGTGTTTTTCTTCCTATGTGACGTCAAGAGCTGTGTTTGTCACGTTGACTCTTTTTCTTTTATCTGCGTTGATCCCTCTACTATTATTATTGTTCTAATTTTTTTTCGAAAGCTGTTTTTTTTTTTCTGGTGATCCAGTGCAATCAAAATATTTTTAGACTTGAAGTGTTGTTTTGGTGTTTTTCCTTTTTTTCAACCTGGTCCGAACCTTGCTTATCTTCCTTTTCTTTTTTTCTCTCTCTCAGTGACATTTTCAGTCTCTGATCTAAATAGCTTCATGCGGCAAACGGGAAACGCCGAATTCGAAGCACTCCGCATCACATCTGTGTAATTGTGCGCTGAAATCTGCATGTACTTTAAAAGGGAGATTGAAAGGCTCAACCTTGCTTTTTTTTTCCCCCAAGACGTTGAATAGTTTCACTACCACGGTTTGCATTTTGTGTATGACCTTGTTGGAGGATAGTGTTGGGTTTGCTTCTTGCATTGTGTTGCCAATTTTGTTTTTTGTGTACGCGTGTGCGAGCTGTCCACGCACCAGCTGCTCTACATAAAAAAAAAAAAAATGCAAACAAATCAGTAATGTTTTTGATAAAGGTTTTGGAGAAACAAGGTGCCTGCGAAAGGTCAAATTGAATGCAAGCATTGCTGACTCTTTGTGTGCCATCTCAAGCTGTTGTGAGGTCAGAAGACCTGTGCGTCGCACCTCTGTGATCAGCGCGCGAGCTTTTGAGTTGTGCTGCCGAAAGAGTTAAGCAGACGCATCTCTAACGTAGCCTTACATACGGTGTGCATCTTCAAAAAAAAAAAAAAACCATTTTGAGCTTTATTGTGAGCCCGAATTAATAAAACTAAAATTATGAAAGGTAATTGCGAAGGATCGAACGTTGTCTTTTCGTTGGACTTTTTGGAGTGCCTTTTGAAGATTGCATGGCTTCACCCAGATCCTTGTGGAGGTTCTGCAAGCATCTGAAAGAACTCGTTCTCATTTCCATTCCTTTTACTACATTCGCGCTCCGATTCATCTCTCTTCCTCTTCTTTTTTTTTTTTTTGCTTCCTTTGCTCTTTCTGTTTTGTAGCATTCCGCTATCAATCGAATTCGCAGCTCCTATCGACTACGCGTGATTTTATTCGTCTGTTTGTTTTCACGCTTACGTTTTTTTTCTCTCTTTCTCTGTCTGTGCGCAGCCCTTCACAAGTATTATTTTTCTTTCTCTACTAAGCTAAGTCATTTCCTTCACCCTTTCTTTCAGCACCGCCACTATATAAAAAAAAAAAAGGTATCACGATGCTCACACTCGCTATCACCGGCAGTGCGACGGAGCAGCTCAAGTCGCAGGTGCGCACGGCCCTGGTCGACAAGGTGCACCTCTTCGCCTCCACGGCCAGCGCCACTACGGATGGATCGACGGCGCCGGTCTTCACCCTCTGCCTCGACGATGCCGACACGGCCGTCATGAAGCCGGTCCACCAGCTCTACCACTACCGCTTCATCTGGAGTGAGTCCAGCACGATCGAGGAGCTCGTCGCCGTCCTGCGCCCGCTGGTCGAGTCGCACGCGCGCGGGCACACAAGCCAGGACCACCACGTCGCCGGCGCCTTCACCAGCACCCGCGGCGCAACGGAGCGGGCGAACTTCTTGTCGGTTGTCCGTGACGGTCTGGCGAGTGACGGGGGCCTGTACATTCTCAAGGACATCCCGACGATGCCGGACTCGCAGCTCTACTTCTTCTGCAAGCAAAAGAACCTCGCTTACGTCGAGGCGGCGGAGATGATTCTCGAGCAGCTGGTCGACCCCAGCATCACCCCGGCAGTGCTGTACCCGCTGGTGCTGCAGGCCTACGACCCGGCGCGGTGGTCCGACAAAACGGACATCTGCCCCGTCACACCGCTGCTGCTGGGCGGACTCCGCAAAAAGTCCGCGGCGGGCACGGAGGACGGCGCTGCTGCTGCGGCTGCTGCTGCGGCGGATGAGGCTGGTCTGCGCACAAGTCGATCCGCCTCCTTCAACGCCCCGGAGCGGTGGACGGCGAAGGTGTCGGTGATGGAGCTCTTCCACGGACCGACGGCGGCCTTCAAGGACTTTGCGCTGCAGCTCTTCCCGCGCTACTTCGCGACGGCGACGGCGACGCAGGGCAAGGACAAGTACGTCATCCTCGCCGCCACCTCGGGCGACACCGGCGTGGCCGCCATCAGCGGCTTCGTCAACGCTGGCGCCCACTCGCAGGTGATGGTGCTGTATCCGAGCCACGGCGTGTCGCCGGTGCAGCAGACGCAGATGCTCTCCTTCGACGACGGCGCGCAGGTGCGGGCCTACGCCGTCCACTCCGACTTCGACTTCTGCCAAAACACCGTCAAGAAGCTCTTCTCGAACGAGCAGCTGCGGACGGAGCTGGCGGCGCTGCAGCCCACCGTGCGCCTCTCCTCGGCGAACAGCATCAACTGGGGGCGGCTCATTCCGCAGGTTGTCTACTACTTCTGGGCCTACCGCCAGCACGTGCAGCACCCGCCGGCCGGCTGGGCGTACGGCGACCCGATCGATGTTGTCGTGCCGTGCGGCAACTTCGGCAACATCCTCAGCGGCTACGTGGCGAAGCTGATGGGGCTGCCGGTGCGGAAGTTTATCGTGGCGTCCAACAAGAACGACGTGCTCTACGACTTCGTGATGACGGGCACCTACGACGTGCGGCAGCGCACGCTGGCTGTTACGGCCTCGCCGTCGATCGACATCCTCAAAGCCTCAAACGTCGAGCGCTTCCTCTACCTGCTCAGCCACGGCGACACGACGCTCGTGGCGCGGCTGATGCGGGAGCTGGAGACGGACGGCGTCTTCACCCTGCCGGACGAGATGCGCGCCGCGATGCAGGACGTCTTCACGGCGGGCCGCTGCAGCGAGGAGGAGTGCGCGGCCACGATTAAGGCCGTCTACGAGCTCTCGCACGGTGCCCGCCTGCTGGACCCGCACACGGCCGTGGCGGTTTTTGTCGCGCAGCAGTTCCGTGAGCAGGAGCTGCTGCACCGCGACCTGTCGCAGCCGACGGCGAACGACGCGGACGGGGACGTGCCGCCGCTGGTGGTGGCCAGCACCGCCCACTGGGCCAAGTTTCCAGCCCCGGTGCTGCACTCCCTGCGCGGCGAGGGCGCGCAGCTGGGCGAGCCGGCCGCCTCGGTGGCCGCCGGCATCCAGGCAGTTCGCGCGCTTTATGCGGAGATCGGCAAGGACGGGATTCAGCAGGCGCACCCGGCGCTGCTGCACGCGCTCGATGTCGCCGAGAAGGCCGCCAACTCGATCCGCGCGGTGGACGCGAGCGTTCCGGAGATCCAGAAGCAGCTGGAGGAGTTTGCTAAGATGGGTGAGCACGATGCGTAACAAAAGAAAAGAGAGTCATCGGAAATTACGTGGAAGGAAGGAAGGGGCAGTGAAATTAAACCCGGATGGGCACCAGATAAGGTGAGGTACGCAAGGCTGTTGAGTGCGCTTCTACACCACCACTTGTGCTGCTCAGCCTAATTTTTTTCTGCAGTTTCACATTCCGTGATACGTTTAAGCTCTCTCCTTTTTTCCTTTCTTTTAAACGTTTGCTATTCTTGTTTGCTTCTATGCTGTCAAGCACGCTCTCTACTTTCCATTTGTGTTTATGCGTGTGTGTGGGCATGAGCGGTTGTGTGTGTGTGTTTGCTGACGTGCAAACAAGAAACGTAAGTTTCACGCCAACTCGAATAGCTCCCCGCAAAGCGTATTTGGACTTGTCACGTTTGAATGCTTTAGTGGACAATCTTATTAATAATTTTGGATCTCTTGTTTTTTTTTTTTAAAACAAATTTAAAAGAGTTTTTACTAGAAAAGTTGAAGTAGTCGAAGACCACAAAATTCATGAGTGAGTGTTGCTGAGCAGTGACACAACACTTTTTTTCCTTTTAAATAAAAATTGCAGTAGAAGAGCAATCTATGACGTCTACTGCTTCTTTGCGCTGAACACCAGACAGTGCAGTTTTGCGTTACAGTGCTCCAACACGCTCGCATCGCAGACTGGTTTCAAAGCAGCAGGTTTGCTCGCTTATTGCTTCGGCCATCAATGCTGTGACAGTGTGCGCAAAACGATCCTGACCTTCTTACCAGCTTAAAAACACAAATATTCACGTCTTCGATCTTTCAATGTGTACTTCTACCCTGCAAACATTTTTTTTGTCGAAAGCAGATATTGAATTTTGGTTTCGTCAAGGGCACTTGACCGGCTTATATTTAAAACTTAAGCTTATTAACAAACGCCATTACTAGCTAAAAAAGAAAGTCCTTTTCAAATAAATCTTCCTAGCACATTGTTAGATTGCGTCAGGAAAGGAAATCAAAAAAAAAGGAGCCATATTTAAGATGGAATGGCCGCTGGCGCACGCGCCTTTTACCAATATTATCGTGGAGGAAAGCGATGAAGACAAGGAACTGGACAACCCAGTGGAAGAGGAAATCACACGCACACCACAGGTCCTGGCAGATGAAGAAAATGTCAGAGGCACCAGTACGCAAGTAGGGTTCGCAGAGCGACACGTCAGCTTTCGTGACTGTGCAAACACTGCCCTGATCAGCAACGACAACTTTTCGGCATTGGCGTCCGCTACACAAGCTTTTCCGTCAGCGGAAGAGGACAGTGCGCACAACGGCAACGGGCTTGTGTCTTCCACATCCAGCGCAAACACAGCAAGGTTGACTGCAACACAGGCAACAGCAGCATCAGCACCTGTGACAGGTCAAGGCAGCAGTGCGCCGCGGCGAATGCTGCGACTGAACGTGGGCTCCACGCTCGCTCCTGCAAAAACGGACCCGACGCCTTTGTTTGACGAAGAGATGAGAGACGCGAGTAGCTCTGCGCGGCGTCCGCGTGGACGTGCGCCGGCCAACTCTCACACTGGCGCAAAGACCATCACCTCACCTGATGACGAGCCCGCGGGCAACAAAAGCAAGAGATTAGGTGCCAGGAAAAACAACAGTGCCATCGCAAACAACTCGAATGCGCATGCGTTGCCCTCATCTGCGCCGCCACTGACGTCTGCATTAACGGCGAGGACACACGAGGAGGACGGGGAGGCGGCGGCCGAGACACGACGATTACACCTCGCCGCCTCTCGGCCCACCAGCCCCGCCGCCTGCTTCGACTGGTGGATGTACCTGCGCCTCTACGACACCCACGCGCTCTTCACCTCGCAACCGCTCTTCGAGACGGCCCTGCGGCCTCTCGCCACGGACCCGCTCTGCAGCTTCTACGCCACGCTCAACCACTGCTTTCGCACGTGGCGGCAGGCGCACTGGGAGGACTTTGTGGTGTTGCGGAGTGCCACGACGGGTGGGCGTCGCGGTGCACCGTCGACCTCCTCCTCCTCCTTCTCGTCCACTTCCACTCGCGTGGTGCGGGATCCGCGACAGCTGGAGTACGCCAACGCCGTCTGGTACGAGGCATTGCGGGTGCAGCGGCTGATGGTGCAGCACCTCCTCCTCACCAGCACAAAAAGCGGCGCTGCTCAAGGACGCGCCGACGCCCACACGTGGTGGTTTCCGGAGGCCTGTCCTCATGCCTTTGCGGCAGCGTTGGGCGACGAGGCGGCGCTGGCGGCTGCTCACGACACAACGCAGAGTAGCGCGTCGTGCTTTTCTTTGGCGGCATCGTCGTACGCAGTTGTTCCGACCCCACATCAATCGGGCTTTGTGACTGCTGCTGGTGCTGGAGCGGAGAGCGGCATGACGACGCTGGTTTCCGTGACAAAAAAGCTGTCATCTGTGGGCAACGGGAACGCTGTAGATGGTGACAGTCTGGCGCCTACACTTCACTCCCCTCTTTTGGTGTCGGTGCCCACTGCCAGTCGCGTGCTGCTGCTGTTGCGTGTGCTGGACACGTTGTGGAGCACCACCCCAACCGCGCTGCCTTTTCGCCTTCCCGTCTCCGAGATGGAGGCCCCGCATTACTACCGCAGCGTCAAGGACCCCGTCAGTCTCTGCCACCTTTACGAGGAAGTCTTCGCCGGCATCACCGCACCGTCCTTGCGCGCCTGCGTGCGACACCGTGAACAACGCGCGAATAAGATTAGTGCCGTTCTTGCGGGCTCGCCTGCTGCTGCTGCTGCTACTGTTGCCGGCGTGGTGGCGGATGTGCAGTCGTGCTTCGTCGACTATGCCCAACTGCGCGAGCGCCTCGCGACGCTCAAGTCGAACTGCGACGACTACAACGGTGCAGGGAGCGAGCTGAGCCGGCAGGCTCATCAGCTGCTCAGCTGCGGTGCGAGGGCGATGCGCGACGCCGTGGCGGAGGAGGATGGTCGGGCGGCGTACTTGAAGTCGCTGCAGGCGCAGCAGCCGCAGCACCGCGATGCGCTCTTTGCGACTGTGGAGGACGCCGCCGGTGCCCCGCACTGCCTGCTGCCGCTGGAGCTTGACGAGTTGGCGAGTGAGGCTTACTTTGCCTCCAGTGCCAGCTCGACCGTGGCGAAGAAATTCTCTCACCAGTCTCGTGACGGAGCTCCTGGTGCAAATGGGGAAGAGGAGACTCCTGCACTACCTACGTTGGCTGCGCCACCGCGGCGGGCACTGCAGCTTCCCATTGACACCACCAGTGCGGCAACGAACGCCGCTGCCGCCACGGACTTTTGGGTGCAGTGCGATGACTGCCGCACCTGGCACAAGCTGCCGCGGCGACTGGACCCGGTACCCGAGACGTGGACCTGCAGCAACCTTGGTGTGCCGTGCGCCGGCAAAAGGAAAAGAAAAGCGAAGCACCAGAAGGATGGGGTTGAAGTGCAGTCGCCGCGGAGACGTAGCCGACCGTCTAAGGCGGAGATGACGGCGGATCAAAAGGCGGAGCATGCCGCCGCGAAAGCAGAGGCGAAGAGGCTCAAAAATGAAAAGAAGGCTGCCAAGGCAAACAGTTCCGACGCATCTGGAGGCGAGCATAAAAAGAGAGGTCGAAAGAAGAAATCAGAGTCTGAAAGTGCCACCGACGGACACACAAATGCGACATCGGATGCAAACGACGACCACGACACTGGCGACGACGACATCCCATTTGCGCAGATGTTCTCCGTCAGCGCAGAGGCTCTGAAGGCGTTCAACGAAGAAGCGAAGACGGCCACAACAAAACGTCGTGGACGCCGACCTCGAGCAGAACCGGCGGTGAAGAAGGCACGCACGGCGCTCTCCGCCGCTCCCCCGTCCAGCTCCGACGACTCCCGCAGCTCCTCCTCTTCGTCTTCTTCATCTTCCTCGGGCTCCTCTTCGTCTTCCTCGTTTTCGTCTTCGTCCTCAGACGACGAGAGCGACAACGCTTCTCTGCAGCCTGCCACTGATGCTGCTGCTGCCCAGGGCGGCGCTCCGCAGAAGAAAACAGCGGAGAAGCCGTCGCGGTGGTCGCACGTGCAGACGCATGCGCTGCCGAAGCAACTCGACGCAGCCGATGCAGATTCTTCGTCTCCGAAGAAGAAAGGAAGCGGTGCCTCACACACGACTACGGCGGTCGTTGAGCAGGTCGAGCGGGCGCTTGTGGAACTGGAGCGCCGGCGACCTGAGGACGACCCGTTCACGCAGTTGGAAGAAATCAAGCGCTTGGAGAAGCAGCTGAAAGGTGTTTTGTGACGGCTTCACTGTTTTTTTTTTGTTTTCGATACGCCATGCGAGCAAAGAGACCAAGAAAGGATCAGGTTTTGTAACAACTCGTTTAAGAGCTTGAAAAAGAAAAATTGTCTTCCATGTCGAAAAATGCGTGAAAACATCAACATGCTGACGGGCATCTGTTTTTTTCATTAAAAATTAGAGAGGTGAAAACGTAGAGCTAAAAGAAAAAAGTGCTCTCTCATCACAAGGCAGTAGACAAACCTTGTTACTGCATTTGCAATCTTTTTTATCTCTACTGTTTTTCCCCGTTTTCCGCTTGCTTGCTTTATTCAAATACGGTTTTTGTCCTGGCCCCAGCAAAAAAAAAAAAGTACTGTGGAGTATCTGACAGCTTAAATCTGCGAGCCGTTGGTGAGCCAACAAAACCCCTCCCAGATTTAAGCAAGGTGAGTTACTTGCAGCCAAATATCCCAGATAACCCATGCCATTTCTCATTCACGTGACGCTACATACTTATACGTTTTTTTTGTTTTCAATTGCAGCACACTATTCCTCTCATAAAGTAGTTTTGGTGCCATTTATTCAAATTTAAAGGCCTTTGCTGCCTCATACATTCGTGTGCACGCACGCATAGAATTCAACTTGCTTTTCCTTTCTTTAGGCTAAAGCGTGCATCAAAGAAAATCAGACTCTTTTAAATTTCATAAATAGACTTTTTATCACGCATAAATAATTTCTCTTCGATATCAGTCATAGACAGTTTTTGTCTTCGCACTCTGCATCGTTCTTTTTTTTTTTTTTTTTGACCGGTTCCAATAGTTGTTCTTTTTTTTTTCTTCTATCTTCATCTACATTGCGAGATTCAGTCATGGAGAACACTCAACACCGAAAGATCGATGGTCACCTTGACAACATCGAGGCGTATCTGCGGCGCATGATCCGCGCACCACCGGCGTCCGCGCATGCACGACGCGACCCACCCACTCTCTCCTCCACCTTGCCCGGCACGTACAACACTGTGCCCTTCACAACGCACATCAGTGTCCCTCCGAATCGCCGCGGCGCCTTTGTTGCCGGCGCGTCTTCCCCAAGTGTGGGCAGCAGTGGCGCTGAGCTTGTCGGGTCGATTCGCCCACCGCCTGGCTTCTCACGGCCTTTTCCAACCCCTTCCCCTGCTCCGGCACCCGCAACGGCTTCCTACCGAGTCGCGTCGCCGCCGCCTCGCCCATCTCCCGCGATGCCGTCCACAACGCTCATGAGGACTATTCGGCCTCCGCCGTCGTTGAAACATCTGCGTGGTCCTTCATCGTCGACGCATCTGATGAACGTGTCTAGCAGTGATGCGGACAGCACCCCCGCGAAAACGACGCTCTCCTCCTCTGCGCCAGCGTCGTCCTCGTCGTCGTCCTCGTCTGCTGCCTCGACCCTGTCAAGTCCCGTGATCCCGGTGTTGCTGCTGCACCCGCCACCACGGCTGACGCAGCCCGGAGCCCGCCTGACACAAACCTCGCGGTCCTCTGTGCCGCGTGTGGCATCAGCATCGCCACAGTTGTCTGCCACCGACACGTCGTCAAGTTCCTCTTTTACGGAAAGGCAAACGCAGGCACCGTCGTCGTTGGCGTCGTCACTGGAAAGCAGCAGCCTCAACCACAGCATGACCTCCGTGCTGGAGAGGCTGGAGCGCCGCTACCCGCGACCACCGCCGCCGCCACGACCGGGACGTCGATATCACAGTGAGAACGCAACTTCGAATGTTAGGACCGGCAATGTAGCGGATACGCCTGTCACACGTCCTCCCCGCTTGCAAGAGAGTCACTCGGACGCAGACGTCGTGTCACCTTCGTCACTCTTGTCGACCTTGGGCTCGCACCATCTCTCGTCTTTGTTGGATGCATCACCGGAGCAGCCGAGTAGTGAAAGCGATAACACCGCAGCACTAAAAGCCGCTTCTGTTCGTGACGGTACGACGCCGCCACCGCACCGTGCGATCGCCAGAGAGCCGGCATCGATACAATCCCATCCAGCGGAAGGACCAAGCGAAAAAGCGTCTCTTACGAGCCCGTTGCCAGTTTCTCTTCCGGCGCCGGATGCGGTGGAGAGAGGTGAGGGTGCTCCGCTCGCGACTGCTCTGCTTGCTCGTCCCTCAGCGGGCACAACGCACGAACCCACACGTCGTTGCATACACTTCAAAGATGAGCAAGATGAGCTCCCGGAAGTTGCTTTTGACAGAGTCGTTAACCTTCCGCAGCAACCGCAGCTTAAGTTTTCTGCACACCGCAAGGAAAAGGCGACAACAACATACTCAACCCTTCGAGCGGACGCGGCTTCACAGTCAATTAAAGAAGTTGCCCCCACACGCACACACGTGGCAACCGAAGCTTCGGTGTGCGAGCCAACACGCACAGATGCCGCGACGCTAACAGAGTTTGCGCAGCCCCTTCACATTGATGCTGGTAGCGATGCGCGTGGTCTGAGCTGCGTGCCTTCGTCGTCTGCCGAAGAAGTGAGAACACCAGAAGCACAGGAGGAAGAGGCACCGGAGTCCGACGCGGCAGCGCACGATGCTATTTTTTTCCCACTTCCGTCAAGCAGATGCGATATCGGGACCGATCCGCACATTGAAGCGGAAAGTATTCGCACGGCGCCTGAATATCCGACCCACAGTCCGATTCTTAGCGACGTGAGCACCGACAGCGATGTTCAGCAGCTCAGCTCGCCACCAAGGGATCCTACCACTAGATCTGCCTCGCCACACAGGAACCAAGAGACTTCGGATCAGAGCAACGATTCCACAACCAATTCAGATTCTATTGACCAGTCCCAAGCACAAGAACTTGCTGTTACTTCAGATTCGAATCATTTGCGTCGAACGAAAGCCGCAACACAACACGAGCTGCGCCAGCATTCATCGGAGAGTGACACAAGTCTGACAGAAATTGTTGGAAGTCAACTCCTTATGAGCAACGTTGAAAGCATAGTAGACACGCCTACTCGGATTTTCAACCAACAACGATCCGCACGGCAGCAAGACAGCTCACACCAACTACAACCCA